>JAPYZL010052298.1:0-10649 GCA_030522825.1 Platygaster orseoliae | reverse complement strand
GATTCCAACGAGTGCAATTGCGCACTCGCTTCGCTCGTGCCCAAACTTTGCACTCGTTGGAATCATCCTTTTTCTCCCTTGTGGCATAAATATCTATTTTACTTTAGTAAATAACAGTTCTCAATATACAAATTATAGAAAATTACCTTACATGATGGTAATTTCTACATTTTTTCATAACTATTACTATACATATATGAGTTCAACTATAAACAATTACTAAACTTCATGCCAATGACTACAATACGAATATTTTAAATAATACAACACTGTATACAGTAAAATTTACTATATTTCATCTCGATCCCCCAGTCCTACATTTTTTAGTACAAATTACTAAGTTTTTTCCTCAGTGTATATACAACTAATTTTTCACATAATTTCAATAAAATTCATCTACCGAAACAAATATCGCGTGTGACATTGGCTTAAAGTTCCCGACTGACAGATAACGAGGATGTTGCATATACATCATTAGCATACTCAAACATTGTTTGTCTTGTTTCCCTTGCTTGTCATGTGGCAATTTGTACCAAAAAGCATGGTAAACTCCATTCGCCGTGTCAGCGCTGCTTTCGATCAAGCCATCTGCACTTTGCGATATAATATATATTTGGAATATACCAAGCAAGCCTAAGTCAAAAAATGTTATTACCATTCCAACGTTTGGACTCTGAATTAAAAGAGAATTAATTATTGTTTACACATCACAAACTTGTTCAATGAATAAAAATTTGCCTCAAAAATGACACTCACCACTAGCACAGCAGCGAAACAAAAAGCAATGAAAATTGTGGAAAGAAGTATTTGCGCTAGAATGACTTGCTTCAAAACCATGTTCAGTTCGTGAACAAATGACACCAAGCTGTTGTCTTTGTTTATAAAAACAATTATATTGTTGTGCACGTTTCTGTTGGCTTCGTCTCGCGTTTTCACCACATTATTGGGCTTTATCAATCCCTCGATGTTGAATTTAAGTATTTGGAACTGGCATTCAACCTGGCGACTTATCACGCGAATGAAAAAATCTAAGCACATGAAATTTCGTCCACAGTATAATACAACAATGAACTGAAAATGTTACAAAATGAAAATTTTTGGAACGACTTTTCCAAAAACACATTTATCGATTTACGTTATTATATGTTTAATATACATGTATGAAATATATGTATATCACTATGATATATCGATATATCATGTAACTTATATTTTTATTATCTTTGCATATGTTTTTGTAATGTCGTATATATTGAATATATGATATATTAGATATTAATGTATGAAAATATGATACATGAAATATATCATATATAAAAAATCATACATGAGATATTCATGTATACAATACATAAAAATTATATATGAAATATTTAAGCATGATATACTTATAGTCGAAAGATTACAAATATTGTTATTATTTCTATATATGTTGGAAATATCATATATTTGCTTTTCAAAATATACGTATATCAATTCATGTTATATATGTTTAATATACTACATGTATATAACATATTCGATATACCGAATATATATAAGATGTATATATCAATATGATATATTAATATATCATGTACCTTATATTTTTATTATTTTTATATGTGTTTTTTCATATCATATATATTGAATATACGATATATCAAATATTAATATACTGAAATATGATACATTGCCATTCGAAATATTATAAATATTTTTATTATTTGTATTGTATATATATTAGAAACATATATATATGTTTAAACTTATAAACAAGTATATGATATACAATTCAAAAATATATTTACAATATAATTCAAAATTAGCAAAGGGTTTAATGTGTAATAATGATAAAGGTATATTTTTTAAGAGTGAAAAATATATTATTTTTTGTATTGTTCAAAAATGGCTGTTGAATATCGGTATTTACTTTTTTTTAAACTAATGATATTGAAATTATTTGTATAAAAGTGTAATTGTATTGAAATTGCATCTTTTATTTATTGACAAAATTTTTAACTCTGGAAATGAAAAGTATATTTTCAAACGTCATGTTTTATTTTCGGCAGTTTTCGTATTTTGCTATTATGTATATTAAAAGAAATAAGTAGTTTAAGTTAATTAATTAATCATACTTCGTAAAAAACGATTAATTTGTAGATTAATGTTCCTTCCAATTCAATCATTAATGGCATTTTCGCAACGCCTTCGTTGACATGTTGAGATTTTATGCCTTCTTCCTCAGCATCTGTGGAAAGTAATATTTTTCAATAAATTTTACGCCTTGAATTTATAATCTTTATAAATACAGCAAAAGTACATTAATTTTCATATTGTTGTTTTAATAAATATTTGATAATTTTTAAATTGCACAAAATTAATAAAACTTTCTTAAGTTGTAGATGTTCATTAAAATTTTCCAAATGCTTGGTTTTTTTTGTACGGTACTTGACTTTTTTTTTAATTAAAAATTTTTAAAAAAACCGTTGTTTTGTAATGATGAACAATTCTTGAAATTTTCGATGATTTTGAAAATTTCAAACGTAATGCAAAATATATTTAAGATATCCCAAATTTTTCCCACTCATAAAGCTTTTTCGTTATTTTCAATACTTTCCTAGTTTTCCAAATTGATATTATAAATGATAATAAAAACAATCTATGAAATAAATAAACATTTTCTGAAACAATACAAATATATCGGTTTTTCCAAAACTATTCACATTCTTTTCATTCTTCAATGTTTGTAAATTTTCCAACATTTTTCAAATTTCAAGCAATAAAAACAACTAAAAACCTCCCAAATTCCAAACAAATTTGTCCAACTTATTTTTATTTTTCTTAAGCTACTGTCACTCTCAAGATATTGTAATTAAGTTTTAAAAATTGAATAATTCTTACCTGCAGTATTTCCCACTGCAGAAAATATGATAAAACACGCCATGACTGAAAAAATAATCGACAAATAAACCGCAAGAGAAAATATCGAATCTTTATTAGCTTCGTCACGAAACTTTTTGTAGTTTGTATTTCTATCGGATATCCAAAAATTTTCCTCGCCATATTTCATGAGTCTCAGGATAGTCTTCTTGTAGAACATGAAATAAACCAATTTCACCGCTGTAAGATAATTTGGTAGTGCACGACTCACAGCCAAAACAGCGTCCTATAAAACAAATCAAAGTTCCAGAAAAAAGGCAATGATTAGTAAAAAACATTGAGAAAAAAACTTGTCACTGGAAATATGGAATTAAATTGAAATTATAATGATAATTCCAAGTTGGTGGGGTACAAACTTGGAACAAGACTTTTGTAGACTTTCATTTGGTATAATTAAACATCTAATTAAAACTGGAAAAATTGGATTCTCAACTGGAATTACATTTTAGTTTTCCTAAAAGAAATCCAATTAGAAAACTGACCATTTCCCTAATTGGAAATCTAATTGGAAATTCAATTGGATTTTTTCAGTAGGGTAAAATAAATATTAGACATTTAAATTTTTTCTCAATGCAATAGCATTCATTCACGTTTCAATGAATTGACTGACCAAAAAAGTGTCTTGCTCGTAATAAAAATCAACCGTCACTACCATTACTGCAGTCAAAGCCTGCAGTGAGCTCAAAAATGAAAAAACGTGAAACTTAATTTTCTCATATTTTGAATTCGTATTTCGAAAACCAATGGAACGCATGGTTGATCTAAAAATTCGTAGTGAAACGTATTTTTCTTTGGAAGTAGTCATTGTCAATGATTGGAGTTACTTCTCATTTACCATCACTGCAAACATAATTTGCATGAATGTTCTTATATTCAAAGGAATATTTTTTATTTATTACATTTTGCAATGCTGAATTTAAATACACACTCTTGAAATCTGATTCAGTCAAATTTTCACTGATAAAATCTGTCTTGAATCAAACAAAGAATTGAAAATTTTTTATAATAAAATCATTGATCATTAGATAACGAGAAACAATATTTGTTTTGAAAGAAATGGATTTTTTTTTATAAAACTGTGTTTTGCGTTCAAAACGAATAATGATTAAAATTTCAATAAAATGTATGATATTATTAATTTCCAAAAATTTGTACATAAATATGCGTGTAATAATTATGAATAATTCATCAAGTCATTCGTGAATTCATGAATTAGTTGAGTAATAATTAAATCAATAAATTAATTTTGATCATCCATTATTTCATTTCATGATTTTATTTTATTTTTTATTCAATAAATTTTGTAAATAAACTCTCGTTTTTCGGTTGAATTTAAATATGAAAAAATCATGTAAATTAAAAATGTCCGAAAATGTTCTGACCATAAATATTTATACAGTTAAACAATTTGAAAACAATGAAATTTTTTTTTAAACTTTTATCAAGTCAGGAAAAACTTGAATTTTTGAAGATGAAAATTTGTATCGTGCGTAAAAGCAAAAATGAATTTGATTGACAAAACAGGAAATTTTACTAATTTCATAAATTTGAGTAACTTTTTCTAAGACGTTAATAAAAATTTTCGTAAACCGATAGAAAAAAAAATTAATTCATGAACTAATTAAGTAATTAATAAATTAATTTAATAAATGATCGTCTATTCTTTGAAATCTTCTTGAACTTCTGATTTTTTTAATTATTGAATCTAATAATTATTTAAATATTCAATAGCTTCACAATTTATTTGTCTATTCAATAAATTTTGTAAATAAACTCTCATTTTTCGATGGAAGTTGAATATTGAAAAATATCGTAAATTAAAAATTTCCGAAAATATTCTGACTATAAATATTTATACCTACTGTTAAACAATTTGAAAACAAAGACAATTAAAATCTAGAAAAGTTAAAACTTTTGTCTAATCAAAAAATTTGTTTTGTGAAATGACAAAAAAAAATGTCATTGACAAAATAGAAAAAATTCGAGTGTCTTTTTCCGAAATGAATAGGATCAGTTTTTTTTATATATTTTCAATTTAAAAGTAATAATCGATTCATTTTTCCAGGATAGCAAATTTGATTTTAAGAAATTCTGTCAGTTCTGTCAAATTTATTTGTCAATCTTTCAAATTCGACTGATTCAGATTAAAAAGCACGTGTCTTAATTTTCGCAAATCTGATTCCACAATTTGTTTCATCTTGTCTCTCTCTCTAGCACATTACTCGACTTCATCGGTCCTTCTTGCACCTCAAACTTTATTGAGCTGATTTAGCTTCACTTTATTATCTTAAAAAATTATTGAATATTTCATTATCGTTACAAAATTAAATGTATTATCAAACAAATCATCATTATTTATTTTATTTCAGCCGATTGAGTTTTACTAAGCGAAACCCTAAAACACGTATCGCTTTAAATTCAGTTTAAAATTTTTATCTGAACTTTTTCGCACAGTTTTCAAACCTGTCGTATTGAAAATTTCAGTCACGATTATAGTCAGATTCCAATTTTACTATGAAAATATGATAACCGCAAAGCGTCTTATCTCCCGCAATTCGCAGAAAGCACTGGCAAAGTTTTTGAAGCAGAAACCGATCGATAATATTACGAAATTCTTTTATTTGTTGCCTCCTTTTCGTTACCATATGCAACGCATGAAATATGCTGCACTCTATCATTACGGTGAAATTTTTTGTTGAAAAAGTGCAGGAAATACTCAAGTTTTCGCGTCATTACCTCATTACGCAATCGAAATGAGATAAAAAAAAGGGCGAAAAAAAGCTTACAAAATAAACGATTCCTATCAAAGTTTCACGCGTTTGGTATGGCAACGTGGAAGCAACAGTAAAAAACATTGTCAGGGAACTTTATTATGCAAAACTCTTGCAGTGTTTTTGGCAGATTCGTAGGGAAAAGACCTAACTTTCTGAAATGGAAATTTTTGTTTGCCTTGTGTAGTTTTCGAAAATTAAACTGTTATTACATATAAACTCAAATTTTGAGACTGTAAATAATATTTTAAAAAGTTTAAATTTAAATAAAAATTTAAGTTTTCGGGAGGAAAAAGTGTATTTTGTTTGTAAAAGTTATTTATGAAAATAACTTTGAATTATTTAAGTTATTTATAAAAGTGTATTTTATTCTTCGATGATCTGGTAGGAGTACGATTTTTCATGTTTGTATTAAATACGTGTAATGAAATTCGGTTTATGTAAATTTCAAATCTCTGAGGTTTGGATTTTTTTCTAATAACTTGAGTGCTTTTCATATTTTTAGTGTATTTATAGAGGTTCAAAGATTTTCTAATGTTATTTAAGACGACTTGGAAGACATTCTCTTTTCGTCCTTTTTATCCTCTCATTTACTTTCCATTCTATGCATCTCTCTCGTGCTACAGTAGCTTCCGAGTCGTCTTATGATTTTTATACAGCTTTTTAGAATTCGATATATTCTAGAAATCGAAGTTCTAAATCGTTTGATATTTTTATAGATTTTTGAAAAAATAAAATCTATACAGATTTTGATTATGTCATAGGTTTCAAATATTTTCATACTTAATGTTATTAAACAAAATTTTTTAGTATCTTCTGATATTCGTTATACATTTCTAGAAGTGTTGTAGTATAGAAAATTTCAACGATTTTGAGTACTTGAATTAATTTTTCAGTGAACCATTCTTTTACACATATTTCTAGTATATTTTTCTTTTTTCAATTTTTTTTTATTTAAAAAATTTAAAAAATTTCTGGTATTTTTGTAGATCTCTTTATAGGTTATTGAGAATGGGAAACAGGGTTTTCTAAATTTAAGAGTATTCAGTAATATTTAGTAATATTATAAATTCATAAAAAAAATTGCACCTTCGTAGATTTTTTTGTAATTTTTTCGTATTGGTCAGACGTACCTTATGTTCCATTTATGTGAATTTTCAGCTGTTTTATTTGTTATTCAATTCATATTTTTTGTATAGAAATGAAAAAATACTAGTATATATGTGATGAGTCGAAAAATAAGACTTGTTGTTAATTGTTGTTTATTGTAAATATTGCAAGGATGAGTTTTTTAAAATGTTTTTAAGACTTAGTGCGTACATTACATCAATTTAGTTAATTTTCAGAATGTCAGTTTTCTAGAAAATTTGAAAATTATAATAATTCACGAGGTTCCTATAGAGTAGGAAAAACGTATGAAATCATGATAGAATAACAAAGTTTGCTAATACTTTTATAATAACGTAAATTCTGAAAATACTGAGTTCAAGAAAAAATCTGAATTCCCGAATTCCTCAAATTTTGACACATTATTGATTTTTCTACATTTTTACAGTTTTG
Organism: Platygaster orseoliae; assembly: GCA_030522825.1. NCBI lineage: Eukaryota > Metazoa > Arthropoda > Insecta > Hymenoptera > Platygastridae > Platygaster > Platygaster orseoliae. Next base: position 3,396 of record JAPYZL010052298.1, on the reverse strand, counting down.
TGATTTTCGTAAATTCATGTAGAAGACTCAAAATTCATAAAAATGAATGATTTTTTACAATATTGAAATTCTTGCAATATCTAAAACTTTCAAATGTCTGACAACTTTTCGAATTTCCCTGATCAATCACATTTCTACAATTCCCAAAATGGCTCAAATATTTGAATTTAACATAATTTAGTGAATATTCAAAATTTGAGTCTTTTTGAACATTTAAAAATTATAATAATTCACGGAGTTCTTATTAATTCTTATAGCGTACATAGTAGTAAAAATTAAGGAAATTATGATGGAATAACAAAATCTGCTTATATATTACAAATAACGTGTATTCTGAAATCACTAAGTCTAGGAAATCTGAATTTACAAATTTTCTGAATTTTGACATATTTATGATTTGTCTACATTTTCCCAATTTTGCGATTTTTGTAAGTTCATATAGAAGACTCAAAATTCATAAAAATGAGTGATTTTTTACATTACTGAAACTCTTGTAATGTCCGAGTAAATTTTCAGAATGTCAGTCTTCTTGGAAATGTGGAAATTATAATAATTCATGGAGTTCCTATGTAGTGGAAAAAATGAATGAAATGATGGAATAACAAAATCTGCTAAAATGTTACAAATAACGTTAATTTTGAAATTGTGAGTTTTACCAAACATCTGAATTTCTGAATTCTCTAAATTTTGACGTATTTATGATTTTTCTGCATTTTTCATAGTTTGTAATTTCTCTAAATTGATATAAATCTCCAATTCACCGAAGTTCAAATTTTTTTTCGAAGAAGATGAGTTAAAAATAAATAAAAAGCAGTTTATATGAGAAATTAGAAGTATTTCGATACAAAATTTATTGTGTTCCTCAATTACAATAATAATCAGCAAGAATTCCATAAGTTAAAATGTAAATGAAAAATTTAATAATATCCAAATATTAAAGTACTACACAACACAATAACAAAAACTTAAATTATGATGCATATTTTCTTTATCTCGGTTAGTAGGAACAGGTTTTCATATTTTCAAAATTCCCGGCGCCAACGTCATGCGCATAAAGGTGCGCACAAGCAAGCGCGCTCGTCAGTCCACTGCTTTTATTTATTGAATTTATCAGTAAATTATTATTGTTTGTACGTTCCTTAATAACAAATGAGATCAAAATAACCCTTTATTTACTTTTTTTGGATAACTGGATTGATCTTATGTCTGCATTTAACTATAATACATGAAAAAGCTTATGCTCTTTTTTTGCACAAAAGACGCATAAGCGAAACGTAAGTTATGCTCTCGAAAAACTACAAGGGATTTTACAGCGTTTTTTAGTATGTATTTAAAAAATTTCTACTCTATAGATGTAGATCTATTTTATAAAGTATGAGCGACTTTATAAACTTTTGTTATACAATATACTTATTATGTTTGTATAAAACTAACAATTTTTTAAAAAAATTTTTATAAAATCAATTTATAAAAACGGTGTTTTAAAAATGATTTGGCTATTTTTAATATAAATCAGTTACTAGGGTGTCTACAATTTTTATTTTCACGATTATTATAATCTTAACTTATTTCATTTTTACATTTTAACAAGGCTTTTATTTTATCAGGATTTCGGGGGGTGTTTCAACTCCAACATTATTTCCCCAGAATTAGCATCTAGGGAATTAGCAGTTTTCACCAACATAAAAAACCAAAAAAGAACTAGGATAACTAATACGTTATATTATTATTATCAGCATTATCAGTTTGCAAAAAAAAACTAGGAATATACAATTATTTCTAGAACTGACATTTTTCAAAAAATTAAAAAAAAATCAATTTATAAAAACAAAGTTATTAAAAATATTTGGCGATTTTTATAAATATAAGTTATTAAGGTTTTCACAGTTTTTATTTTTATTATTAATTATCTTACCTTTTTTCATTTTTACATTTAACATAATGTTTTATTTTGTCAGTATTTCGGGGGTTTTTTAACTCCTAATTATTTCCCTATAATTTCCCTAGAAGTAGCATCTAGGGAAATAGCAGTACCAACATCAAAAACTAAAAAAGAACTAGGATAATATATGTTAATCTCGTTTTTTGTTTTGATTAGTTATTTTTGCCTTGCACTGTTATTTAAAAAAATAATACTGCTTGTAATTGCAAAATTGTAAATGTTCAAGAGCGTATGTTACTCGATAAAAAGCATTTCAGGTTCTCGTACGTGGAATTGTCGTGAATTTTCTAAAATGGTGAAATTTCTGACAAGATCAGAGGCTATAAATATTGACAAATATTTATTCGAAGAATGCAAATTCAGTGTTGATCAATTAATGGAATTAGCAGGCCAAAGTTGTGCAATGGCAATTGCAAAAACTTATGAAAAAGACAAATATGGTGAGATTTTTCATATATATTTATTTAGGAATAATAATATTTGAAAGTTATATTTTAAGTGAAATCATAATACGATAAAAAATGAAAATAAAATTTGAAATAAAATCCTTTAAAAATAGATTTACATAATTTTTTTTATTTAGGATTTATATCCAAAACTTATTTGGAATAAATAATAATATGAGATAAAATTTTGAAAATAGAAAAAATTTTGATAAAAAAACATTCTACAAAATTTTCAATAAAAGAAACTGAAAGTGAAGTTATATTAAATAATAATAATAATAGGAAAATATGATAAATTTATGTTTAAATCAAGAAAGTTACCAGAAAATTCTTCAAATCATAAATATACTATACTAAATACTTTAAAAAAAGTATTTAAAATCTTTTTATGATAAGTTAATTCAAATAACCAAAATTGTTAAGATTTCTAATATTCTTCATTTATTTATTATTTATTTATACCTTAAGGTTTTTACAAACATTTGTATGCAGTGACATACTACGAAAAATCCTATAAATTACATACTAAAATATGATAAAATGATAAAAATACTTTGAAAAAATAATAATGAAATAAGTAATAAATTATAAAATATTTAAAAATTATGAAAAAAAATAATAAACAATAATGAAAATTACACAGTAAATAAAATGACATACTACAAAAAAATTTTTTTTCATTCAGATATAATATTTGAAAATTATATTTCAAGTAAAATCTTAATAACATTTAAAATAAAAACAAGTGTTTCAAAAAATTCTATGAAAATAGATTAATCTATAATTTTTTTATTAGGGATTTATATTCGAAAATTACTTGGAATAAGAATAATAATATGAGATAAAATTTTGGAAAATATAAAAAAATGTGATAAAAAAACATTCTACAAGATTTTCATTGAAAGGAATTAGAAGTGAAATATTTTTAAATAATAATAATAATAATAATAATAATAATAATAATAATAATTATTATTATTATTATTATTATTATTATTATTATTATTA
>JAPYZL010052276.1:0-26211 GCA_030522825.1 Platygaster orseoliae | reverse complement strand
TTGAATGATTCAGATGTAAGAGTTTTTTTATAATAAAGTTACATTTTTATCGAAAAAACAGCGAGAACTTAGTTGCGCACCTAATATATATATATATAGGTAAATCAAATAGTAAAAATAAATGTATAAAAACAAGAATATGAAATTACAAGATACATACAAAACACTTCAAATTTATGTAAATGCAGCTTTCCCAGAAATATATAAAATTCCTTGAAATCGATCAAAATTTTAGTTCTTTAAAACTAGAAAAAATATTTAAGAGTCTTTTTAAATTTCATAAATACTTTTAGAAATACAAAAAATACTGGAAATTTCTTGAAACTCAAAAACTACATAGATATGTAATTTTCTTTAAAATTTATAAAGTTTTAAATTATAGAGCATACAATCCTAAAACTCAATATAGAAATCCATGAAAATATCAAGAAATTTTTCTAATTTTATAAACCCTAAAAAATACTAAAAATCAGTATGAAACATATTGTTTTTTGATAATCTATTTGAAAACTCAAAATTTTTGAAATTTTCAATATTATGTCATCAAACTCTGGAAGTCTGTAGAGCAATCCATAGAAATACTAGAAATCAATTAAAATTCCAGAAAACGTGACAAAATCTTATAAATGTATGAATACAAATATATGAAATTACATGAGATATAAAAAACACTTTAAATTCATGTAAGTGTAATTTTCCCAGAAATCTTTGTAAAATTCGCCAGAATTGATCGCCATTTGAATTCTACGAAACTAGAAAAAATACTGAAGAGTCTTTTAAAATTCCAAAAGTATTTTTAAAAATTGCAAGAAATACTAGAAATTTTTTAAAACTTAAAAAGTATCTAAACATAACTTTTTCTTCAATTTATAAATTTTAAATCTTAAAGCATACTATAATCCTTAAACTCTATGAAGAAATCCATGAGAATACCAAGAAATTCTACAAATTTTATAAATGGTAAAAAATACTCGAACTATGTATGAACGATACTGTTTACTTACAAACCAATTTTGATATTCAATATCTTTGAAAATTTCAATACTATAGAATTACACTTGAGGAATCTTTAAAAATATTAAAATTTGTTAAATTTTTGATTCCTATTGCATCGAATTATAGAAAGCTAAATAGAAACCTACAAAAATATTGAAAAACCTTTCGATTTGTTTAAATACTGAAATTATGAAAAATACCAAAAGTATTAAACAAAAAAAATTCAAACCTTAGTGACTTGAAAATCACAAAAATCTTTCCATTACATTTACTAAAAAACATAAAAAATGTGCATAAATTAAAAATCCGGAAATTACAAAAATTGAGTAATTTTCGAATATTGAAAAATAAAACCAATGTTGGAGGATGTATATTTTTTCAAAAAACCCTTATTGAAAATATTTTCTGCCTACGCTTTCGTATGCTTTTATAATAATAATGAAAAAATCATGATTTTACTTTGTTAATTTTAATAATTAATCAATGGACAATCGGAGAAAATAATGAATTAATTAATCGAAAACTGACGATGTATTTTTGATTCAGATTCCACATCATTCAACACCTTAGTCAAGGCCAACTGAGTCAGAATCAACTCATTCATTTCGGTCCAGTAGTACCACGCCAATCAAGTAACTTTCATATTTAAAAACAATTTTCCGATACGCAAAATACTTCAATTTTGAAGGTACGCATGTACATTCTTTCGCCGACATAAATGACACGTACAATTGCATTCGCTGCAGCAATTGGCTCATCCAAAAATATTCAAAGTCGAGCGAACGACTATTTTTTATAATGCGAAAAAATAAAGTATAAGAAATAATTGTTCTGTTAAAACTTTTTCATATAATTGGCAACTTGAAGTTTTTTGTTTGTTTATGTTTTTTTTTTTTTTTTTTTTGAAAAAACGTTATTTTGACTTGAGCGAATTCATGGGTTGTGCCATTGAGCGGTTTCTTTTATAATGAGTGACGTAATGTACTTGCTTTCAAGTTATTCGATGTAAGTTCATGTACGTCGCAGGTAAAGTAATATATCTTAATTCCATTTTGATATTGTAGTTGACTACCAAGTAAAACAATTGTGCTTATTCATTAATGAAATTGTGTTCTGATTCGTAAATGTATTTAAGATATTTTGAATAAATAATACCTGGTAATTTCGTGGTTTTTAAATTTTTAAAAAACAATAATTTTTGGTGATCAGTGAGTGATTACGATGACTATTCAGGTTTCTTGAATGTGTTTCTGAACTTTTGATCTTTTTGGATTTTTTCGAAAAAATAATGATATGGTGTTTTTCACCCGAGTGATATGTAATTGGTTTCTAATTATAGTGAGAAGGAAAAGTTTTTAAATTTATTTACGAAATTCAAAACTTTTGGCACTTTTGAACTTATTTTCGTCGTAGTTTAGTTCTGAATTTTTTAAATTATAAGAAAAAGTTGGAAGATATGTTATGAAATTCGGTATATCAATCTGAAAATCGCAAAACAAAATCAACTATTTAATGATAATGAAAGGAATTCGAAATTTTTAGTTATTCGATTTTGAATTTTAAAAATAGGATTAACAAAATTTATGAAATATAAGAAAATAATAAAAATATAAAAAATCTAAAATTTTGAAAATAATTTCAAAAAATGAAATTTGGTAGATTAATTTGGAAATCGCAAAAAGAAAAAGAACTATTTAATGATAATGAACGCAATTCGAAATTTTTGGTTATTTGATTTTAAATTTCAAAAATAGAAGCAACAACATTTTTAATTTCTGGTAATTTTGTAAATATAAAGTCTATTCTTAGATTACGAATTTAAAAAAGAGAACGAAAAATCTAAAATAATAAACATAGTTATAATTTTTGTAGTAATTTTGTAGTTTGATTTGAAATTCAAGTAACTGAACTGTCAATTCAAGAAAAATAATCAAAAAATTCTGCAAAAATCTGACAATTTGTGTAGTTTGATAATTTTAAATCATTAAATTAAGTTACTTGTTTCTCCGTTTCAGAAATATAACAAAACAATCTAAAAATAATGTGTTAGATTCAAAATTTTTAGTATTTTCGAACACAATTTCTGTGTAATTTCATTCTAAATTATGAAAACTGTCTTAACAATTTGTTGCATTTTCTAATATTGTAACATGTATTAAAAAATTCAAGAATAACCAACCGAATTTAAAAATTCTAATTATTCTCTACTTCTGAGTTTATTGTCATTTCAAATTTTTGCACTGAAATTTCGAGTAATTCACGTCTTTACTCGAAAATTAGAAAAAATATTTAAAAAAATTCTTACTAATTTGTGCAAACATAAATAAAAAGAATCCGTTTATAGTAGAAAATTTTTATTTATTTACACGATAATTTTCTTCTTGATACGACACTTACACTTAGAATATATGTAATACATATTCGTAAAACAGTGTACAAAGTGATAATTCTCAAATTGTTATTAAAATAGTTGAACATCAACAGCATGCATTAGATCATTCATTTCATTCTAAAACAAATTTGCCAACATACAATGCTTATCACATACAAGAGTATAAAGTACAACAAATAAGCGTAGTCATTGCGAGTCGTTTTCGTAGAAATATTCGAAATGCTCGTTTTCACGAAATAATTATCAATTAAATTTTCGTTTGGGGGTTCAAACATTGCAAATACAATTTTCAAAAACTAACAATCTTCTTGGTATATATGAGTATGTAGGAATACATTTTTTTTTTTCAAATTTTAATCCTCGTGAAGTCAACGCTTTGCTATTTCATAGGCACCAGACTTTGAAATAATGATATCTCAAGCTGACTCGCTGCACAATGAAAAAATTGCAAAAATAAAAAATACGTGGAAATTATCTGAAATGTAGAGGACAAGAAATAGTATCATGTAAGTTAATGATTAAATTCAGTTACGAAATTCACGTGCAATTTTTTCGTTGTGTAGATCAAGTAACTCGTTGTGATATTCGGAGTATATTATTCAATTTGTTTATTTACATATCGGTATTGGGCCAGGAATTTTGTGGCGAAAGGGGCTGGAGCCGTAGACTATTTCTGGGGCTTTCTTCGCCCTCGTAGCCTTGATTCACGTGCCCGCTGTGATCGAAAACAATGTCCGTCACTGAGGTCTTGCTGTTTCGTGCTGGTCGACCTTGAACCGCGAAACCATAAATGTTGTTGGCCCCCAAGGTTTGCATTTGCGACTTTCTTCGCCTCATTGCTATTATGCTATTCCTTCGGCCTTCGAAAGCTTTGAAGGCTTTCGTCGAACGACGAGTTGAAATATTTCTTGGCAAACCTGCAGTAATTGGAAATGATTAATTTGGGAGTTGCATCAATTTTTGAATTAAATTGAGTTGAATAAAAAGTTGATGGAACGAGTTGTTTTAGAAAGTCAAAGAAATTGAGGTCGTTTTGAAGGAACGAAAAAATGTTTGTAGATTTTTTGGGAAAAATAATAAATGAAGGTTTATATAAATCCTGGATTCAGAAAAATTAGAATTATAAATGTTTGGATAACGTGGAAAAAAGAAACTTTAGGAATTGTTTTGAGCCAGTAATTTATAAAAAAATACTGGAATTCACGAAAATGTTGAAAATATAAGAAACTTTGAATTCTGGAGCTTCAAATTTTAGGAATTTATACAGAAATTCATGTAAATAGCAAAAAGTATTTCGAATTGTGAATAAACTGAAGAAGTACTAAAAGTATTAAATTCTATGAAACAACTGTTTTTTGAAAAATCTGAACAAATATGTACGATTTATAAAACTTGGGGTTCTAAACCATCGAATACTGAACAAACGTATATAAAAATCTATAGAAATACTGGAAATATTAAAAAATACTATAAAACGCCAAAAAATCTTCTAAAGACCTTTAAAGTTAAGAAAATATAAAAAATCCACATAGATCTAATTTTCGCAGACATTTTTAAAAATACTGAAAATCTATTGAAATTGGAATCCTATAAATTTGTATACACAGAAATATACAAACAAATTAGAAATTTTGAAATTACTTGAAACTCAAAATCGTAAATTCTAATATTTGGCATCGATCTCTAGAAATTTAGACAGAAACTCATAAAAATACTAAAAAGTATTTTGAATTATAAACAAACTTTGAAAAAAAAATGTTTGTAGATTTTTTTTTTTTTGAGAAATAATAAATTTAGGTAGAATTTAGAATTCCGAATATCACTAATTGTAAGTCAAAAATAACAGCAATCTTACTTGCAGAATAATTATAATTATAAATTTTTAGATAGCGTGGAAAAAAGAAATTTTAGAAACTGTTTTGAGTTAGTGATTTATAAAAAAAAAATACTGGAATTCACGAAAATGCTGAAAATCTAGCAAACCTTGAAGTCTGGAGCTTCGAATTATAGGAATTTATACAGAAATTCATGAAAATAGCAAAAAACATTTCGAAAGATGAATAAACTGAAGAAATACTGAAAGTATTATAATTCTATGAAACAACTGTTTTTTGAAAAATCTGAACACAAATATGTACGGTTTATAAAACTTGGAATTCTAGACCATTGAATACTGAACAAACGTATATAAAAATCTATAGAAATACTGGAAGTATAAAAAAATACTATAAAACGCTACAACATCTCCTTAAGACCTTCAAAATTAAAAAAATATGAAAAATCCACATATATATAATTTTCGCAGACATTTTTAAAAATACTGGAAATCTATTGAAATTAGAATTCTAGAAATGTGTACACACAAAAATATACAAATAAATTAGAAATTTTGAAATTACTTGACACTCAAAATCGTAAATTTTAATATTTGGATTTAATCTATAGAAATTTATACAGAAACTCATGAAAATACTAAAAAGTATTGGAATTCCATGAAAGAACTTTTTTTTCAAACTCATTAACTTCACTAACTAAAAATACCCTAGCAAAGTCTCCGTCACATAGGTGGCATTCAAGCTTCATATAATAGTGTGCATTTTGTATGAACCAGGTATGAAAGTTCATACAACTCGTATTTTTATCAAATGTGATTGGGAAAAAATGCCACAGTTATTATAGTATGAAACTTAAGTTTCATACAGCTGTCAATATGACAGCGACTTTGCTACGGTAATTCGTACTTGAGAAAAAATGTGGCGTAGCCACCTAGCGAGCACGAGTGTACAAACCGATTTGCACGTTAGTACTATTTGAATTTTAGAATTTTTTCCGAGTTTCACAATTTTGGAGTCTAAAATCTAACGTTTATCAATGTAATGAAACTACATTTTTCTAATTCTCAAGTCACTGTAGTTAGAATTTTGTCCTTTTTTTAATACTTTTCATATTTCCATATTTTCTCATTATTTATACAACTTGAAGGATTTTCTTATATTAAAAATTGCTATACAACTTTCTGAAATTCGATGCTCCAGGAATCAAAGTATCGAAAACTTTTTTAATATTTTATAGATTTTCAAGAAAATAACATCAAGGCAGTTTTTTTTTTCAAAAAATCCCTCCCGAACATTTTTTCTGCTTACGCCCCTCCCCCAATTTCTCGAATTCAAGGTGGATCATGCTCTGAAAATTCGTAGGTTTTGAGAAAATCCCAGGGAAACAGAAAAACAAATTTTTTTTATTACTCACCCTGGCCTTCAGCCATGCTGAAGAATCTTTGCCGGAAGGCGACATCCAACGTATTGATCGCTTGCGTTTTCCTGCGACTTTTCTCCAAATTTCGTATGGTTTTTCTTCTTCCTGGGCCACTTCCGCTTCCTTCGTCGTAATCACCTTCCATTCCATCGAGCCTTTGCAAATCACGAACTATTTCCACCGCGTGTTTCGACAACAAAGCTTCCTCCGAAAGATCTTTTGCCTTCAAAAATCAGAAGAAGTTCCTTTATTTTGTGCTGGGGTTGAAAGTTTTCGTAGAAATATGTAGACATATTAATAAAAAATTTCAAAATATTGTGTAAAAAGGTATTTGTAATAAGCACCTTTTTACAAAAGTACCAATCGAGTGTAGTGCTCGCCAAAATGTGCGCGAACGTTCCAAATCGATGGAACAACATTGCTGTGAACTGTATCACAATGATCAGGCCGAAAAAAAACACGAACACCAAACCTATTGGCTCGAGCTGTAAGTATTCTTTCGTGATGTGAACCTGTAAAAACAAAATTTGGTTATGATATGTTCTGTTAAAAAAATTTTTTTTTTTTCAATGGAGTGATTTATTTGATTTATCGTTTAATAATATTGTAATAAAAATTAATACGCATTTAATAATGCAATATGAACATGACTTTTTCGTATACGGTTTCTTAAAATTATAGAACGAAATTTTCAAAAGAATAACAAATTATTATTTTAAATAAATGTACCATAATTTATCCTTAAAAAACAAAAGTTAATTTCAATTTTGTTTCGAAATGAAAGTGTTTTGATTATGATGATAATATATTGTTATCACAAAACGAGCAACATTCACATCTATATTAAGTACAGCACAAGAACCTAAAGAAATAAATGTAGATTATTTTTTTTAGGAGGGTATCCTACCCAAAAGTCAAAAAATCGATTTTTTTTTATGTTAGTTGGTAATTTTGTAGTAGTAACATTTGGTTTTAATATTATTCATTATTTGTTTGTCCATTTTCCTTCAAAAAATTACAAAACATCACATTTTAAAATACGTAATAATTTCATTTGTGCAGAAGTATGAAAAAGTCGTGATTTTGTAACAATTTGAGTAGAATACCCTAAAAAGATATTTGCATTTTGTACTAATCAGGATGTCTACTGTACTAAAATTCTCTAAAAACCCGAAAAAACAATTTTCTTTCGTATCCTGCGAAATCCCTTCAATTTGGACATTGTTCTGAAAATTTCAAAATATCGGAGTATTTCGGGGTCTATTATAATAAAAATAGAGTGAAATAGTTGTTAATTGTAATTGAAAGTTCCTTCATTACGTATCCTACAGGGAAAAAATGTCAATTTTTTGACGATTTATATTGTTTATAATATTGCAATATGAAAGTTATTTATTCATTGATGATTTTTTTAAGTTTAATAAATAAATAAAGTTATTTTAAGAGAATTATTAACTTGAAATTTGAATTCAATGAAATTAGTAGACACCCTGCTAAAGTGTTCTGTAACCAAACACAGTATTAGTATGACATCCAAGTTGGATTAAGATCACTTTAATGGTGCCGTGTCCATTCCAGTTGTGCATCCTAATTTCCAGAGACTATGAGTTAATTAAACAGTCGTTGTCATCGTGCAAAATCCGAAGGTGAAAGTTTACCACAGTTTGACCTCAACCAGTAAATTCATTAGTGGTAATTTTTTACTTGAGGCGCTTGATAACGACTCAAAATCGTGGTGTCGTGCAAAATATCGTCGATTTTTTGACTTGTCACAAAATGAGAAATTTTATTTACTTCAAAACAAGTATTTCAGTCAGAGGCGCAGGCACAAAAAATGTTCGGGAGGGGTTTTTTTGTAAGAATTCATAAAATATGACCAATTTTTAGAACACTTTAATTTCGAGAGCATCGAATTATGAAATATGGAAAACACTGAAAGTATTGGAAAAAGATATACAATTCTAATCTCAGTGACTTGAAAATCATAAGAATTGAAAACGTATATGAAAAATGTTCGATCTTGGACTTGAAAATTTATGTAACTTTGGAACTCCGAAATTTGTAAAATTGAAAAAACTTGTTACCGAAACCAAATCATAAAAATACATAAGAAATATATTTTTTAAGTACTTTATGAATTTCTGGAATATTCATATTTTATGTTATTCATAGAATTTTTTCGTGTTATTTGGTATTTTTATAGATTTTTTGGAATTGCATGATTCACTTTACAGATTTTTAGAATTCTATGCTAAAGTATTGAAATTTAGAACGATTTCAAGTTTGTAGAATTTTTTATTAATTCAGAATTTTTCGCAGATTGCTATATGGATTTTCTAGTATTGTAATTTCAATAGATTTTCAGTATTTTCAAAAATGTCTAGGAAAGTTAGATATACGTGGGTTTTGAATATCTAAAAAGATTTTTTATATTTTTGTACTTTTTAAAGCGTTTATACAATTTTATAGTATTTTAGAGTATTCTTATGGATTTCTAGTATGTCTATAGATTTTTATATACATTTTTTGAGAGTTCAGTGATCTAGAATTCCAAGTTTTATAGATCGTACGTATTTTTTCAGATTTTTCAGAGAACAGTTATTTACAGAATTCTAATACTTTAAGTATTTCTTCGGTTTTTTATGATTCGAAATTATTTTTTGTATTTTTATGAATTTCAAGAATTCGATGTTCCAGAGTTCAAAGTTTTTTACATTTTTAACATTTTCGTAAATTTTAGTTTTTTATATTAATCGCTGGGTGAAAACGATTTCTTCAATTTCCATGCTATTCATATGCAATTTTGTCGTATTTTTCGGTATTTTTAACTAAAATTTTAAAAAATGTTCATTCTAATTTCTCAATATCCAAATTCTACAGGATCGTACTATGAAATTCTAAATTTTAAACAATTGATTAATGGGATCTGGAACTTATAAACATGAAATTCTTGAATTGATGACTTTTTGGGAATCCAAACATAAGACTCGTAGATTTCTGAATAGAAAATTCTAAATTTCTAATTTTTCAAGTTTAAATTCCAGAAATTGATGTTGCAGATCAAAGAAAATTAACATTGCAATTTTGTGTGTGTATTATTAACTCTCTGAGCTAAAGAATAAAAGTCCCAGAATATCAGTACATATAATTTCCAATAAATTAATATGTGGCGTTGACTGAGAAAACCTACCTAACAGCACATTCCCTTTAGGCTTACTTTCTAATCCTCTTAGACCTAATGATGCGCCTAATGCGAATGTGCTGTTAGGTAGGTTTTCTTAGTCCCTCCACATATACTGTTCTGGGACTCGCAATTCTTAAATAATTTAAAAATATATCCCTTTGAACCCCGAAATAAAGAGTTCTAGATTTATTTATTTTAATTAGCTTTTGAAGTTTAATAGATCGTACGTATTTGTCCAGATTTTGCAGAAAATAGTTCTTGATAGAATTCTAAAACTTTCGGTGTTTTTCTACAGTTTGTTTATGATTCGAAATACTTTTTGGTATTTTTATGGATTTTTGTCCAAATTTCGATACTCTAAAGTTCGAAGTTTTTTTATTTATATAATTTTAATATTTTTCAAACCAAGATTGCTGTTATTTTTGAAATTAATCATCTTGAATTCTATTTGAATTTGAGAACCAACAGAAAACCATTTTCCACGTCCTCTAAATTTCAGTATATAAGTAATTTTCACCTATTTTCAATATTTTGAATTCCAATTATTATTTTGCTATTGTGTGTATTTTTATTCAGTTATTCATTTTACTCTAATTTCCGGAGGGGTTTGAATCCCCGAAACCCCCCTCTACCTACGCGCCTGATTTGATTGTTTCAAACATCAAAATTCCGTAGAACCGCAAACGCTTCTTGAAAAACTTGTTCACTCTTTATTGAGTCGAAATACTGTCTTTTCGAAAGTAAATTCACAAACGACAGTATTACGTCAGCAACACGAGATTTTCAGTGAAGCGTTTGAGGACTCGAAAGGAAGATAAGACAAAAAGCGAACGGTTGAGGTTAGTCTGACACCAACTGGATCGCTCCAGGTTCGACGTCGGTACCTCCGATGTTTCTTCGACAAAAGTGATGTTTGTCCTGACCCCGAACGGCCACTCAATATGCAACTGGTTTTTATTGAGCTGCAGTAAGAATACGACCAATACGAATAAGGCATTGAACATCAAAAACGCAAAGACGCTCTTATTTCGCAGCTCTACCAAGTCTGCCGCGATTCTGGCCTAAAGGAAAGTGATAGAAAAACATTTTTCATTAGTATAATAGGCGTGAGCCCCGCCGATGACTCTCGTGCTGCTTCAAATGATTGGTTGTTGCTGAGGGAAACGCAAAATCGACAGGCACGATCGCCACGCGGCGGAGCAATGTTTTACCTCTTGGGAAATTTCGTCATAGCTGATGTTGGTCTTGATGCCAAAGGGCCATTTCACGTGTAACATGTCTTTGTTTAGTTGGAAGAGAAAGACAATCAGCACGAAGAGGGCATTGATCATAAAGAACGCGAATACGCTCTGATCCCGAAGCTCCTTTAGGTCTTTGGCGATTCTTGCCTAATGTCAGCGGATAATGTATCAACTTTCTTTCAATTTATGACTACCGTAAACGTTTATGTAATTTGCTATTTTGTGATCAAATTAAAATTGTAACTATTTGAAGGTACTGAAAAGTTGAACTAATTCGATGTCGAATTTATATTGATCTTTTGGTGAAATCTCCAAGAATGCATCTGGTGCTTTTCAGAACCCGTGAGTGAGCATGTAATTTACGGTACCTCCCTACTGAAAAAATCAAATTGGCGAAATGATCAGTTTTCCAATTCGATTTCCACTTGGAAATGCAAGAAAACACCCGTAAAAGTTCCCGTAAGTTACGGGTTCTGAAAAGCGCCAGGATGATAGGATGGTGTTGATTGTGCACAATAAATACAGTGCACAATTGACACCAAGCCACGAAATACCTTTTCTGCCTTGTCCTCGTCAATGGGGTAAAGGTACTTGTCTATCAAATCTTTCCAAAAGAGTTCCTCCTGTTGTGAAAGACTGTCAACCTCTCCTTTTTTGAAAACATCGTCCTCCAGCCAGTAAGGTCTCTTGAAGGGATTGTTGCCCTCGCGATTGGTGTCAGTGTTGTGGCTGGCGACGGTGTCAGTTTCGCTGTCATGACCGTCTTCTTCGGCGGGGTCTTCGCCGATCGCGCCAAGATGGTCTCCGCCCCGAGACCCCACTGACGACGCGCGTTTTCTGTGTCCGGATGAAAATCCATGGGGATCAACCGTTCTGGAACGTGAAAGTTGAATCATCGTGAAATTATCTTTTCGCGCTAGTTTGAACGAAACAAGGATAAAAGAGAACTGTTTCTTTCCGAGAATCATCCTTTAAAAGTATAAGCGAATCAGTCAAACTTCAACTGGTTGAATCGGTCAGTGATAATTTGACTGATTCAGAGAGTACTTACTTCTCGATTCCCTCGAGCCTCCTTCCCAATTGCTCCAAAGACTCAGCAATAGCAACGAGTTGCTGCTTTTCATCGGACGGTTTGCCGTGAGTGCAGAGCATGCACCTGAACAAACCAGCCAATGAAATTTCAATGGATCCTTGGTCATCGTCATTGTTTCCCGCGCCATTTTGGAGGAATCCCAAAAGCGATTTTTGCTTTGCTTTTCGTTTTGCTTCCTCGGCTTCTTTTCTTTCCTGTTCCAATTCCTAGATCGAGGAGCAAAGTATAAGTTGAGTTATGTTCAGGCAAATGAAAATTATTGGAAACCTTAGTAAAGTCATGGTCATTTTCATGGAGAACTTTTGATATGATACTATTGATAATGAGTTATTTAAATTTTCATAGAAATTTTATACTATATTCATAGCAAATTTGCTAGGGAATTATTTTCCAAGTTTGGTCACCTTTTTGGTCTTCTTAACTTGCACTTCACGAGTGCCCCAAGTGACGACGTTGAGATTGATGATGGAGTATAAGATGAGAAGCAAGTACATAGACGGAATCGAGAGCAGGTAAATTATACCAGGGCCAATGCATTTGAATTCTTGAGGATGCAAACAAGCTGCTATGAAAAACGAGCTTGTCATGGATATGAGGAAAATGGCCGATGGCGAACCGATTCCGTCCTCGCCCAGCTGAAGAGCCGTTCCCACTATCACGGCCATCATTACCATTGCGTAAGCGGTTGACAGTATTTGAGCGCAGAGTAGCTGAAAATTACAACATTCCAAGCTGAAAAAAGCTTTCATAGAAATTCGGAAAATTTTTTGCAACGGAAACTGACTTGGATGTTGGATTTGCACGTAAAGCAAATGAACATGAAGAAGAGAATGGGTATAATGTTGTAGTAGAAACTTGTCCAATTGTCTATCCTGAATGCTGCTACAAAAGCTCCAACCAACATGAGGAAAATGGTGCCAGGGCCGAGAATCGTTCCTCCTGAAAAATTTTACAAAGCTCAATGAATATTCGTTGGGATTGTTGAATATTTACGAAATTTTTGAGAAATTCTCACCCATGAGGAGCCCTTGATACCAAATGTAAGGCATGGAAATGTTATCGTTTATTTTGATGGTTCGTCCGGCGTCCGATAAAAGATCTAAGATGTTGGCTAAAGTTGAAGGCACCCATCGACGACGTTGGTTGTAGAATTCGTTGAAGCCTTCTGGGGCGTGAGTATAAGCGTCACTTGCCGCGCAATACTCGACCTTGAACAGATATTTCTCAGATATGTTTATGACAATCATAGCTTTATTTTTAAACACTTTGGAATCAACTTCATTATATCAAAGTTGAGACAACAATGAGCACTATTTAGAAAGTTTGTTTACATTTCGTGAAGTTCTGCTGATTTGAGTTTTGAAGAATAATGTTGTCGGTTTTTAATATTCTCAAGATTTTGAACAGACTATTATGAACTCAAGTCTAATCAAAATTTTGGTATTCTTCAAGTTTTTCAGATTTTCATTTAACTGACTCACCCTATACCCTCTCTGCAACAGTAGAGTGCACAGCCATCGATCCTCGCCTTGATCGTACTGCACGTAGTGCCTGGCTTCCTGAGACTTCATCGTATATTTTTTCATGACATTGTCGTCCATGAGAGCTTTTCCTCGGAAAAGGGAAAAGCATCCTGGACTACAAAGCACGCAACCGATCATGTGCTCGGTGGCCTTCTGGAGCCAATGGCCAATAGCGTACTCGAACATTTGGTACCAGACCATGGGCCCGGACCCAACTGGATGAATTCGGCCGCAGGCAGCTCCGAGATTCTTATTTTTCTTCATTAAATCCACCAAAAGCTTCACGGCCGCCGGTTGGAAATCAATGTCCCCGTCGAGGGTCAACAAAAACGTGTTCTCCGCTATGATTTCCTTCCTGTCCACGCTTATGGGCAGTTCCATCAAACGGTGACCCAGCAAGTAGTACATGTACATCACCTGAAGGTTCGAAAAATCTGTGTTTGCAACGTAATTTGATGCAACGCAAGCGGATGCAACTAAAATGAATGCAACGAATTGGATGCAACGCAGTGTGTGCAACAAAATTAGATACAACGCAAGTGAATGCAACTAAAGTGAATGCAACGAATTGGATGCAACGCAAATGTGCGCAACAAAATTGGATGCAATTAAATCGGATGCATCACAAGTTGGATGCCCTTTCCTTGCATTCAACAGAAGTGGATGCAGCAAAATTGCACGCAACGAACCTGACTCCATCTCTTTCGGTGACGGATTTTGCTCTTGTCCTTGAGATGCGCGATCATTTTGGTTTTCCCTGGCAACGTCCAAATCAAACGACCTCCATACGGTGTCGGGTACTTTTTGGCTGCTCTGACATGCATCCTTGTCTGGTGGACGTCTGAAGCAGCCTCGTCCAGAGTGGTGACCAGCAGCTTCACGAACCTGTTCACCTGGGACTCGTTGTCGTCGTGGTCCGACAACTCGAAGGCGTCGTCAAAGAAAATGTGTGCTAAAAGAGAACATTAGAAATTTGAAATCGATCTCTCATTTCGATTGGTGAGAAGAACGTACTTTCGAATTCGTAATAATCCGGGTCTACAACTTTTAGATATTTTTGAGCAACGCGCCTCGCGCATTGGTCTTCGTCCAACCGCAAGATACTTTTCAGAAACTCGATCATTTCTTCCCTATTCTCATGCCACATGGTAGCGCAAGCGTAAATTCTCGTAACATGGTCACTGCTTCTAACCGCCGTTGGGGGAGTGTTAGTTCCGTCAGTTTGCTCGTAAATCGTTTCGTAATCGCCGTCTGCTTTTTCCTTTTCGATTTCCGCTAAATCCTGTGAAAGTTCATTGAAATCTGCAATATAGGCTTTTTTCAAATGAAAATATGTATCAGCCTCGCAAAGTACCTCGACTTTGACTTCCGGTTGATCATCCCTCCTGCGATTTAGCCCCATAGATTGATCGATAAGCAGCGAGTCGTACATTGGCACCACGAAAAGCTTCTCCGTGGACGCCAAACGCTCGCACTTGGGGGTCCATATGTGCAGCGTGAACCACGTCTGCGACAACAGCCACAGCAACCAAATCCAAGCGTATTGCTTGGACACGAAGTCGTTGAGGAAGTATTGTGGCGGCGACTCGAAAAACAAATAATCCGGAATGGTTTCATGGAAGAAACAAGGATCTCCATTTCGCAAACCGCAAGCCGCGATTAGGCAAGATATGGAAACCGGTATGGTTAAGTTCACCGGGAAAGCGTAGCTGAAACCCTGAATCAGAATCTTGCAAGCGAATTTTCCTGCAACAATGCAACGAGAGAAATCTCTTTTGTCACTACTTCCCTTCGTGGCCGTGAATCCGCGCCCACGGCCTTTCGGACATAATGTATTTTCCATTGTTCGAATCACAGCCAAGGACGAGCAATATCCGCGATTCACCTGTTTCTTAACGATCAGAGTTTTACCATTTCAACTCATCCATGTTGAAATCGTGAATTTCATAATTATTGCGTGGGCTCACCAAAGACATAAGCGAAGTAGGCCCCGAAGATCTGCAGAAGCAGCACGACTATCGGAGCGTTTATGTCCGCGTTCACGCTCTCGGTTTCGCCGTTCGGCAGGATCTCGGATAAGTCGCTAATGGTCCCAGTTGCGGTGGGCCTGATGCCCTGCACTGTAATTTTATGCTCACCGAAGGCCGCCCCGAACAGACTGAACAAGTGCCCGATGTTCTCGCCTCTCAAGTGCAGTAAAACCAAAGAGGAGATGAAGAAGGCGATTATTTTCCAGATGGACATGAACACGTACGTGAAGTAACGCGTTGTCCTCAAGCCCTTCTTCACTCGGCCGAGAGCCCTTACTATCCCTTTAAACAAGTAACAAGACCCAGAATGTTGATCAATCAAATTGATAGAATAATTTCACGGAAGTGGAAGCAATGGAAGGGAATGCAACATAAATGTATGCAACAAAAGTAGATGCAACGTAAGTGAATTTCATGGAATTGGATGTAACGGAATTAACATTTAATGATGATTTTACGTAACCACACAGTTTTTCTATGAAATCGTCTAATTTTTTGAGAATTATTGTTACTTACCAATTGGACTTTTCATGGAAACATAATTTTCCCACCAACCGCAAGATACCAGTACCAAAGTGGGTGGTATGAGCCAAAGAATCGGCCGCGTGCTATCAAGCAAAGGCCAAATGACAAAAGCTGTCGATTGAGCAGCCAGGGCTGCAAGGTCCACGAGGACCAGAACGTATCTATTCGATTCGTCTTTGCTCTTGTTCCTCGACATGAGTCCTGAAAGAGCCAATTTCATTCATTTCAAGGAAATATTACAGTGCATTGATAAATGTTCATTCTAGTTTCATAAAATGTTAGAAATCGACCTGCAAGCTCGAGATTTTATTTTTTGAAATATATCATTTTCCAGATAAAAATTTCTAACGTCTCTTATTTTTTGACTTTTCAGTATTTTTGACATTTAAAGGATTGTCTCGGGTTTTTTTATGGATTCCGTATACATTTCTAGAATTTGATGCTCTGGGATTTGAATTACAGATTTGTAGTGTTTTCGCAAGTTTGGAGAAAATTATACTTTTATGCATTTAAGTATTCTATGGACTGTCAGGATTTTCAGCATTTTTCGTATTTTTCGTAGCTTGAGCAAGTGATTCAATTGCGGTTTTCAATTTTTGGCTGATTCAAATATGAAGAGTGAAGTGTTTTCATAAATTTTTTGTATTTTTATAGTTTAAATAATTCTTTTCAAAACTACGCGTTACTCGCCCTTTAAAATCATACAAATTACGTTTCTGAAGAAAGTTGTGTTTTTTATTCACTAACCCCAACTTTCATTTAGCGCTACTATTCCGATTGCAAAGAGTTACTCACCAAGAAAACCAGGCACGAAGCACACGCAGTTTGTGAGCATCGCTCCTTTGACGACATCGAGTTCTGGAAGTACGACGAGAAACATGAGCGCAAGCCCAACGGTGTGAAACGTCTCCATAACGAATGTGCAGAGAAAATGCGAGGACAGAGGCTTCTTCCAAGACTTGAAAATGCACATGCGAATGCTGCGTACCATGGTACCCAATTCGGGCACTGCGTAGGCTATCATGATACACCAGATCCACGCAATCCTCTCTTCTTCAGGCAGAGTCACGACGAATTGCCGGTCTCGGCCTGCAACGTGCGAAAATCTAGAAGTGCCCTATCAAGGGTTTTCGCCCAACTTACCTAGCAATTTGTTGCAATACGGTACTGTTCGGTCACGCTTAAGTTGCGACGTCATGAAGAGTATTGTTCCTTTGGCTAATACTCCACTTCCAAGGACGATAACGAAGACTAGGAGATATACGACTACTTTTGTCACTTGGACCGTGACCTCCAGACACCTCTGGTTCGCCATGGATCCGGAATCGATCTTGGGCGGCGGATCTCGAAAGACGTCCCATGCTTTTGTTTCTACGACCGTCCTTTGGCTAGATATCAAGAACATACATTTTTCAGGAATAGAGAATCTGGATAAATATGGCTTCGAGATATCATTTATTGATTTGTTTCATCCTCAAAGATGGAACGATTCTGCGCTGATGTGAGAATAGGAGATGGCGAGATCTAACATGATTCGAGACAAAGTGGGTTACTGTGATTTCATATCCCTTGCCCAACAACTGGCTCCATTAACACATTCGTCACGCGGCGATGAACACTGCGCTTCGCCATTCGCCTCAGCTTTGCACCGCGCTAGTCGCGTGAAACAATCGCTGCTATTTGTCAATGATTGAGTCTTGAAAGTTCACTGTTATTCGATCAACATCCCATTGGAATAAATTTTCATATTAATAGTCGATAATTACGTCGAATGCACCCAATAGCAGTGTTTCCAAGTGTCTTGTATCGACACACATTTTCTCGCGGAGAAAGCAGCTCAAACGACTCAAGTAAAACAATGTGCGCTATAACGAGGCATGTAGAATTTCGTTAACACGGATTTACAGCGTACTTATCTACTGGAACGCGCCAATTTTATGTAACCCATGCGAAAATTCCGCGTTTTATATCGTGCGTTGCGCAACTTTCACGGAAACACTCTGGTTTTTTGTGCATCGGCTTCTGTCAATTGCGGGAATTCTTCGTCTCGACATTGAAGAATGTTTTTAAAGTGAATCATTGAGGATTTACCTTCCAACGTCGTAATCGTGAGGACGAGGCGTGCTTTCGTCGTCGGAAAACTCGTCAGGACCTCCTCCGGGGACTCCTCCGTTTGGTTGTGCTTTCAACATGGCGATCTGAAAAAATAATTGCCATGTTTTGTTACCTAATAAATAAATAATACAAGAAAAACAGTCGTTATGTGCACCCAGCAAAGTTTTTGTCATGGAAAACTATGGAACTTGTATGGGAATTTGAATAACTTGGGAAAAAGTTCGCAGATAGGAGCATAAATGGTTTTTTTGTTGATATTTAGTGAACTTGACAATTTTTTAAGCGTATTAATTATGCGTTGTATTTGACATGATGGAAGGTGAATCACGCTAAGTGAGGTGATTTTCAAGTTTAATAAAGGTAAGTGAAAACAATAATCAAACGATTTTAAAATGGCGAATCGAAAAAACTAGCTAGACTCTCATTTGCGGAATTGTTTTCTATAGTTCTATTAGATTTCTTGAAATTTCCGATTGGCTTTCAAAATTTCTAAGGTACAATTTGCAACATTATTAGGCTAGGAAATTTACATAGAATCTTACAACAAATTATAGGGAACTTGAATAAAAAAAAAAGTGAATCTACTTTAGATGTAAACTAAAGAGTTAAAAAAAATGAACACGTGTTTTTTTCTTTTTTTGGTAGACTGAAAATTGCTGGAGATTCGGAGTTTTTAAAAAATTATGTGACGTCACCGTCCATATAAAGACACTAGAAATTTATATATATCATAACATCATACCTCCCATTCTACATTTTTAAAACCTCTGTATCTCCTGCGGTTCTTAATTAATTAATAAATGAAAAAATACGTGTCAATTTTTTTCAGTTATCTAACAGACGTATATGATAGAATTTTATCGTCCAAGTTCCTTATTCAGTTATGGTTTGAAAGTTCATAAAAATTAATATGCTTCTATAATTATATTCAATTAAGATCAAACGAATTTCTCTTTTGATTTTATAATCGGTGTAGTTTTTTATTAGTTAAAAAATTTTTCATCGTAAATTCATTAACTTAATGAGAATAATAAAGTCGACTTCGTAAATACAATAAATTTCAGCGCAAAGTTGATATAATTTTTAATTTATTTTCCGAGAATTATTCGTGTTAATGAGAGGAATGGGCACCGATTATTATAATTTGCTTATTTTCGCATCATAAGTAAGCTATCTTAATTTCGTTGCAAAACTGTGAAAATTTGTAAGTAGGCATATTTTTACCTCTAGTTTTCAAGATTCCATTGAAAAATGATTGATTACAAAGTTTTTGATTGTTATTTTGAAAATTAAAGGTAAAAGTACGCCCACCCTCAAATTTTGGCGTTTCTTACGAAATTTTTTAACTCCTATCTTTCTTTTTTTACTTTCAACTCTAAAATAAGTAGCTCACGTTTAATGAAATGAGAAGTTATTTAAAGTTTCATAGGAATTTCCTAGAAAATTCATAGAATGTTATAGTTTTTTATGAGTTTTATAAAATTTTTTGAAAGTTCCTTAAGACTTTCATAATTTCTAAGATAGATTTGCAATATTATAAAGTCAAAAAATTTATATAGAATTTTACAACAAATTTTCATTTTTTGATCATCGTATAAATTTGGCTACAGTTTGAAAAGTTTTCAAAACTTATATGCTTGAATAAATTAATATTCAATTAAGATCAAATAAATTTCTTTATTGATTCTATACTCGGTGTAATAGTTTTTAAAAATATTCCAACGTAAATTTATTGACTATGAGTATTGTAAAGTCAACTTAGTAAAAACATTAAATCTTACCCGGGATAAAAAATTAGCAGTCTCTACAGTCTCTGAATGGGAGACTGCAATTTTCGCAGTCTCCTAAAACAGTCTCCCTCCGTGCCACCAGAGAGACTCGGGAGACTGATCAAAATTTCGGCCGGCAGTCTCTGTAGTCTCTCGCAGAGAAACTCCGATCTTCCAAATAAAGATTCAGGTCTCCGATCGAGAGACTTGGGAGACTGCCTACTAATCTCCCAAGTCTCCGATTGAGAGACTTTCTTGCGCTTCCCCCTTCCCTTTTTGTAGGCTTTCCAAATTATGAACAAAATTGATGCTGTCAAAATTTTGTTTGCACATTGTTTATCAAAAAATGCTATATTCAAAAACAGTTCATCAATATTTTACTTCTTTAATAAAAACAAAAAAGAAGAACAAAATATTTTTTTAAATTATATTTTATCCAAAAACTCATTTCCTTAGTCATGGTTCTTTAACAATTTGTATTTCAGCTCTTTTAAGTTACAGTTATTAAGCTCCTGTAATTTAAAGTTCATGTAGAAGTCAGGACTTAGAAAAATTTTAATAGTGAGATGACTATTAAAATTTTTCTAAGTCCCATTCATAGATTTGCAACGAAAAGTGTTCTGAAACAGAGAGACGGCAGTCTCTCTTTAAGAGACTTGCGAGACCGCGATCTCTAAAGAAGAAACTGGAGAGACCGTTTTAAATGTACGTAAACTAATCGAGAGATCCTAGTCTCTCCCTCGGAGACTTCGGAGACCGTTGAAGAAAATACGGGAGATCGCGGAGACTACGAGAGACGATAAAAAAGACTCGGGAGATTCAGAGAGATTATTTTGGAGACTTCCAGAGACTTCGGAGATCGCCAGAGATTCCTGATTTTTTATCCCGGGTAACGGATTGTTGATATGATTGTTAATTTATTTTCTAAGAATTATCAGTGCTAATGAGAGAGATGTGCACCAGTATATTTTACTTATTTTCGCATCACAAATAAATTATCTTATTTTCGTTGTAAAACTGTAAAAGTTTACAGATAGGCATATTTTTACATCTAGTTTTCGAGATTACAGTCAAAAATTCTTGATTAATAAATTTTTGACTGTTATCCTGTAAATCAAAGGTAAAAATACGCCCGCACTCAAATTTTGACGATTCTGCGACGGAATTTTTTAACTTTCTGTCTTTATTTTTTATTTTCAAATTATGTTGAATCAAATTACGATTAATTTGAACTTTTATAAGAATTTCTTAGAAATTGCATATTATTTTAAGAAAGTTTTATGATATGTACGAAAAAATTCCATTTTTAACGTGAGCGCCATTTTGTCGGCAAGTGCATACCGTCTTTCTCAAGTATCATGAAATTCGTAACTCATATTGATAAATTCTCAATCAGTTCTTTTTTCTCTACGACATATCTAGATTTCAAAATTTCATAATGTTTAGCTAGAAAAAAAGGCCTTTGGAACGTCCATGCATTAAACGCGACATATGCTTCGGAAAAGATGCAATTGGAGAGAAAATTTGACCCCAGGATTCTCAGAATTGTTGGTTATTTTGACATGTAGTTGGTTTTTTGTGCCAAGATCCTGGATTTTGCAGCTCCTGAACTTTGAAAGTGAAAGGAACACGCGTGTCACAGCCAGATAACGTAGCAAGGTCATCCGGCTGCAAACGGACGTGCCGGTTACCGCCCTCGCCGCATTCGTTTTCTTATTCTCCTCTCATAAAACTACCGCATTTTTACGTGATAGGGTCCTTTATTGTACTGTAATTTATCGCTTTGTAAGTGACGAAATCACTTTTCGTTGAATTCCTTCGCGAAATTCGTTCTTAGTAACTTGGCACCTTATGGAAACTCTCCTTTCTGTAATTTATTTATCTCATTGCGTTTTATTGGCAGCATTTAGTGGAGCCGATTCGAAGGGAATTATTTGTCGATCCAGGAGAATTGTTATCTTGATCTCGAGTGTAGAGGCAACGACCACTATTAAAGATGAAGAATGCAAAACGACTTGAATTCGCGTTCGTGGCTTCGCGTTACCTTGTTAAGGACATTGTCCTGAGCCACTGTCTTGACCTTAAAAGTTCATCCTCTAAGGCCGTGGCGATATTTGAGGACAATTATAAACCCTTTGATTTTTTTTTAACACCTGGTGAACCTTTATTTTATCTGTTCGTGTATAATCATTTGATGGTTTTATTCAAGGGAATTCTAGAACTATGAATTATTACGGAATCTCATAATTTAGACTTGCGTAGATATTAGAACATGGAAGTGTAGATATCTGGATTTTCTCATAAAATATCCTGGAACTTCAAGTTCCAGATGAATAAATGTTGAGCAAATATGAAAAATACTTAAACTATTAGAACAAAACGAAATTCTGATCGCAGTGACTTAAAAATCTCAAAAATCGAATACAATTCTAATAAATACGATCATGAAAATTGTGCGGTTTTAGACTCTAAAGCTTATGCAACTTGGTAACTCCGAAATTCATGAAATTGAAAAATCTCATTACCAAAAGCAGGTCGTCAAAAATTTTACATCATAAAATCCCAAAAGAAATGTTTTTTTTTTACAATTTCCGTATATTATGGTATTTATAGAATTTTGTCGAATTATTTGGTACTTTCATGGATTTCTTGGAGTCGTATGATTCACTTTACGGATTTATAGAATTCAATGATAAAGTATGTATTGAAATTTAGAACGATTATTAAGTTTGTGATATTTGTATTCATTCCGAATTTTTTGTATATTGCTATATGAAAACGACGACCTATAAACGATATATATAAAGCATATATAAGACCTATATGACATACTTGTACCTATATAAACATATATTCGGCTTATATTCGGCATGTATAATGCATATATTTAAGATATATAATACCTATATAAAGCATATATGCGAGTTTATACGTGTTGCAGTTATTTCATGTATAAATAATATATAGGTCACATAGATGTCACATATAAGTCATATATAATATATAGGTCACATATAGCCGCATATAAATCATATATAGGTCACATATAGTCGCATATAGGTTGTATATAGGCGTTATATATGCTTTATATAGGCCGTATATATGTCTTATATATGTCTTATATATGTACACACATATAGGTCTTATTTATGCTTTATATATGTCGTATATAGGTCGTCGTTTTCATAGGGTTGCTATATAGTTTTATAGAATTCAATGCTCTGAAATTTTCATTTCAATAGATTTTCAATATTTTTAAAGAAAAAAAGTATGGGAAAATCAGACCCACGTGGATTTTGAATATCTATAAAAGGTCTTTATATTTTTGCACTTTTTCAAATATTTATAAGATTTTGTAGTGATTTATAGATTTCTTATAGATTTTTAGTATTTCTGTAGGTTTTTATAAACGTTTTTTGTAGAATTCAATAGTCTCAAATTTCTTCAGTTTCTCACATTCTTCAATAGTCTCAATATTCTTCAGTTTGTTTATGATTCGAAATAATTTTTTACATTTTTATGAATTTTTGTCTAAATTTCTAGAATTCGAAACTCGAGAGTTCAAATGTTCGTAGATTTTCAACGTTTTCGTAAATTTTATTTTTTTTTTTTTATTCGTCATTGGGTCAAAAACAATTTCTTGAAATTTCATATTTCTTGCTATTCATTCAATTTTGACATATTTTTTGGTATTTCTATAGATTTCTTGGAGTTGTATGATTTTACAGATTTCTGGAATTCGATGCTAAAGTATTGAAATTCAGAACGATTTCAAGTTCGTAGTATTTTTCTTCATCCAGAGTTTTTTGTAGATGGCTATATAGATTCAAAAAATTTTAACTTCAATAGATTTTCAGTATTTTTAAAGATGCCTTGGAAAATAAGGTCTACGTAGATTTTGGATATCTAAAATATTTTTTATATTTTTGCACTTTTTAAAGTATATATAAAATTTTGTAACGTTTAATAGTATACTTATAGGTTTCGAGTATTTCTATAGATTTTTATATACGTTTTTTTAAAATTCAACGGTCCAGAGTTCCAAGTTTTACAGATTGAACGTATTTGCTCAGATTTTCCAAAAAACAGTTCTTTACAGAATTCAAATACTTTTAGTATTTTTACAATTTGTTTATGATTCAAAATAAGTTTTGGTATTTGTATTGATTTCTGTCTAAGTTTCGAAAATTCGATAATCCAGACTAAAATTACTTAGATTTTCATCATTTTCGTAAATTCTAGTTTTTTTTTTCTTGATCGCGCTGGGACAAAATTATTTCTTTTATTCTCATATTTTATGCTATTCATGCAATTTTGTTGTAATCTTTGATATTTTTAAAAAAATATTGGAAAAATTTAAAAAATAATATTTTTCAAGATCCAAATTCTACAGGATCGTATTCAGAAATTCTAAATTCTAAACTTTCCATTAATGGGATCTGGAACTCATAAACATAAAATTCTTGAATTGAAAACTTTTTCAGAATCAAAATATAAGACTTTTAGGTTTCCGAATAGAAAATTTTTAATTTCTGAAAATTTAAATTCTACAAATTGATGTCGCAGATCAAAGAAAATGAAGATTGCAATTTTTTTCGTGTCACTCTCAGAGCTAAAGAATAAAAGTCCCATAATATCAGTCCATGGAATTTCAATTTATTAATATAAATTTCTGGGACTCACAATTCTTATAGAAATTCCAAAAATACACTTTTAAACTCCGTAATAAAGAGTTTTAGACTTATTTATTCGCATTTTCGATTTCTGATTCAACTTTTGAAACTTGAAATAGCGAACCTTCTAATTTTCATCGTAGTCGTCACAATTTTGATCGAATCATCGTTATCTGGTTCTCTTCGTTACATTTTGTCAGATCATGCCGATTTTTGTTATTTACAGTATTTCAAGTATATCATCTAAGAGTGGATGTGATCTAAATCTTGAAAATTTATTCTATGATCGAAGATTAGATACGATATATCCGTCGGGTTATGGTCACAGAGAATCATCAAAAAATGTAGCACAGAATCTATTAATCATAATCCATCACATTTACATCATTATATTTTTATTACAAAACTCTTTTTAGGCAGAATTATCATTTTTCTCGCTGCATGAGCTGCAAAAAGTGATAAAAATATTCGAATTCCCCCGGTTCCGACTCGCGCATTTTTGCGGGAACAAGATCCTCGCGAATGAAAAGAAATGGAGAGAAGGGAATGACCTTGTAATATCTTGACAAGTAATTATTTGTCGTTAATCGCGATGGGGAAAGAAACGCAATGCGCGAACGTCATCCGCATTCTCCAGCGGAATAATAATCTGAATCGATACAATTCCGCATGACTCGGAGACGTTAACACAATTTTTTTCCAAATTTTTCTCCCCAAGAATCTGCCACTCAACTTTTTTTGCCATTTTTTTTGGTTTTATTTTGTTCTACCTTGTTCGCTTTTTCGAAGACCACTCGAATATTTATCTTTTCGGGCGGATTTGCATAATTTTGGGCATGACAGGACGCGAGTTATTTTTCTTCGTCTCGACTAAAAATTTGCTAAATGTCAGGAGTGAAAATTAGGGCAGTAGAATATAAAAGTTGCGATTTTTAAATCCTTCAAAATTTTAGTATCGAAATGGTAATACTATGCATAATTTACCGTGAAATTCAATTTTTTCTTTTTATGCCTTTTCCTTCCTGGGAGATTTACAGTAAAAAATTTTTTTCCCATGAAATTTTTTTTTTCGTGTTTTTAGGTTGAAAACAATCGATACATATTTTTTTTGTGATGCTTGAAAATTTTGAGATATAGTTATTTTAAGTTTGGCAGCTTGGAAAAAAAATGTTTGTTCAATGGTTCACTGTAAAAAGTGTTTCGAATAAAAAAATATAGCAAATCTTTTGTTATTTTTAAGACAATCGTTGTTAATAAATTTATTCTTTTCAAAGTTTTGTGTATTTTTTTTTTCAATTTCTTTATTGATTTTATTTTATATATATATATATATATGTGACACGATCTGAGAAAAGGGACCTACTATCCAAAAAGAAAACTTTACAGGACGAGCGATTGAAAGAATCAAAGCAAAC
>JAPYZL010052188.1:0-16550 GCA_030522825.1 Platygaster orseoliae | reverse complement strand
CCATGGGGCAAAATGCGCAGTGCTTGTTTTGTATTGTTTCGCTGTGTTTGGTCATGTTACGCTATTTCCTTCACTTTTTTGTTGTTTTCCACTTTTTTCTTCGTCAAATTATTCCTACACCCAGGGTCGTATCGAGGCCGGGGCAGTGTCCCGGGGCCCACAAACATTTTCTTGAAAAATGTGGTAAGGGTGATGAGCAAAAAAAAGGAGGCGTGTCACTTTTGAACACACCACCTCAACACTCAACACCTTTCTTTTTGAAATCAAATTTCAAAGTTTGATGACCTTTTTTTTTAATTTTTGTGAAATAACGTACTTTCTCTAGATTTTTTTTTTTTTTTTTTCATCATGGTTCGCGTTTATGTTCGCAAAACAGAGCGTATTGATGGTGCTCTCTAAATCTTGAATCAGTCAAAAACTGGCTGATTGCAATCTGTTGCCGGGTTCTTATATTAATTTCAGTCAAAGTGACAGTAAAACCAGTCGAAATTACAGATTTTACTGTCACTTTGACTGAAATAAATATAAGAACCCGGCAACAGATTGCAATCAGTTAGTTTTTTGACTGATTCAAATTTGTAGAGTGGAAAATTTTTCGAAGCGTGCAAAGCTGTCCGCGAGAGAGTGTCTGCGAATTGCGCGTCAAAACGCTTTTCTGTTGTTCGACGGACACTCGATCACTACTTACAAAATTTTTGTTCCTAACAAATAAAAATTTTTGGAATCAAATTTTGGTATTAACAAAAAAATTTTTTTTAAATTGTTTATGAAATCGTTTATTTTGTGTTTCCCATAATTTTTCAGCAATCAACCTCGTGAAAATCCCATTTTTCGAAATTGCGCATTTTGTCCCACAGATTGCGCATTTTACCCTAGCGTGGGGCAAAATGCGCAGAAAATCGTTTTTTTTTTTAAATAAAGATATGAGGCATAAGGTTCAACTAGAACTAAAGTTGCATGCGGTTAAATTGTAGCCACATATGTGGACTACAATATAGTGCCATTTACAGATCCTCTCAGCCCTTATGCTGCCTCAAAAATTTAATATTATCAAAAACTGTGCATTTTGCCCCAATCTCCCCTGCTATATTTTTTTTAAAATAATATAATATTGAATATGTTTTTAGAATGTAGTAATTTTTTTGATATTTATACTACAAATTACTAGATTTTTTTCTCAATACAAAAGATATTTCATTTCATGAAAATAGTCAACTATTAAAATTATTTCAATAAAAATCTATAACACTTGTAAACTTTAACACATTTTGTGCATTTTTAAAAATTTCGAACATTTAGGTCAATATTACAATTCGTAAATATATTTATTTTTACTTGTTTATTTCGAGTATTTCACCAATTTTCCCATGTGCCTCACCAACCCCACAATTTCTGCCGCCCCTGCACTAAATTTTCGATTCATGACGGGAAAAATTCCATGCCATAAAGTGGCCTGCTGAAAACTGGTCAGCGCCTCGAGAATAACACGTATTTCTATGCGATCCTGGACCAACCAGTATGGACCAAGTCGTTCGAAACCAGATTTCGCAAAATTGTATCTATCGATTTAATGAGCGCGGCTCGGGACTTGATCACGCCGACCAAACAGATTATTCAATGTCAAGCAGCGGCCGAGATAAGGGAAGTTAATTATCATTTTCTGCTGTTTCTTTGGGGGCGCGGCCTTCATTGGGAAATTAAGGGGCGCAGCTGCGCAACCCTCGCCCTTGTACATCATTTGTTGGATGTTTCTTAGGGATTGAGTTTGCTTTGTAATGGTAGAAACTTGTTTGATGCACGAGCAATATTGTCTACAATTATTATTATTTTCAAGAGTTTTGTTTTTTGATTATTATCAACTGTCGGTAATGTTTTGTTTTTGAGGTTAGACTTCTGTCATTTTATTTATATATTTTCAAAAGATATAAATATTATTTCAATGGAAATTAAAATTAAATTAAGTTATTTATAAATTATTAATTTTTTTATTAAAACTAAAATTTAAAAGATATAAGTAAAATATCTCGAGTTTAAAAACGCTCTAACTCCCAAAACATAGCTTTCGGCTTTTAGTTTAACTTCCATTTCAAAAATTTTGAGTTTTGGGTCAAAATCACTGTAGTATTATTTTACTGTGTAAGTGAAATGAATAAGAGTGAAACAGCTTTTGTTCCAAAAATGACGTTCGCTTTCAGACACTCTTAATTTTATAGACAGATACTGACTTGTCGAGGTTATCGGCTCTGGCTGATATTTACGACGTGTTTGTAATTTGTTCGTGGTTGGCAAGAATAGAGGCGATCGATTTTATACTCTTTCATTTATCTCTGCCATGGTGGTCACTTCAGAGAGAATAAAAAAATGTCGTGGAGGAACGCTCTACTTGTAAGCTCTTTCGCGAGTACATGTAACGATACATCCTTGTTGTAAGTGATGTGTAAAGCAATAATTCAGACGTATTCATGGATTTTGGTGTATATTTTAGATGGTTTGAGCTTCTACAGAGTACGTTTTGAGTTTAGAGTAGATTGTGAGTTTGGTGAAGAAACATGCAGATTTGAACGAAGAGAAGGTAAAAGAAAAATTTTTTTTGTGTAAACTTTTGGAATACATTTCTCGGTATTGTTTAAAAGAAATTAAAATTATTGAGTATTGAAAAATGACCATGATAACAATAAATTCATTGATTTCTAGCCTACAAAAATAAAATCGTAAATTTTGTCTTACTTAGATTGTTCAAAAGTAGGTAGTAGGTACAAATAATTTATGGAAAATCTCATTATTCAAGACCATTTTTTTTAGCCACCAGTCATGTAAAAATTAGTAAGATTTTTTTAGAGTAAGTTTTTGGAAAATTTTTATATTATTAAAGTGTTTTTACTTCATCCCAAGTTCTTTTTTACAGTTTATATATATATATATATATATTAAAGTTTGACACTTTTAATAAAATACTAAAATTTTACTATGCTTATGTGAAAACAATGAAAAATTATTATTTTTTTTTGTTCTTTTTTGAAAAAAATTTGTCAAATCATATTTCTCTTTAATATATTTCAGGAAAAAATTAAAACATGCGTTTAAAATATGAATTAAATATATACTGAAATTAAAGTAAAGTGAAATTTCAGTGAAATTTTAGAATTTAGATTTTTCGCTCTATGGAAAAAATGAATTTTAAAAATATCAAAATTTAAGAAATGGAGATTGAACTCAAAGCCAAATGTTACGTATTGGAAGTTGCAGTTTTAAAACTGGAATTAGTGTCAAAGTTGGCAGGATTTTTAAAAAGTTTTGTGATTTTGAGAAGATGTAAGAAATGTTGAATTACTTCTTAAGTTGAAGAAATTTTAACAATTATTGATATATAATATCTTCATGATGAATAAAAAAAAATGGATAAGTAATAAAAATCTATTTAACATTTCGAATCCGTGTAAAGTTTATTTTCGTAGAAGATTTTTCAAATTTCATAACCATATTAACAAATTCTCTGATTTGTGGAATTTTAAAGAAACTTAAAAAATAAATTCAATAATTATAAAAATTAATTTAAATCTCAGCGATGTCAAACTGTCAAAAACGAAATTCCATTCTATTAATAAACACGAAATGGCATCAATTGTGCATGAATTTTTTTGTGCATTATTGACTTTTTGCATTGATTTATTTTACATACAGATTTTCGTGCAACAGTCGATTGTGCATATTTTTTGTGCAAGTTTAAATTATAGCTTGCCTTCATATATAAGAAAATCGTTGCAAAAAACTATGAAAAATCTGAATTGTGTTGACAGAGATATTGATTTTTATAAAAAAGGGAAAAATTCTTAAAAGAATCAGATATTTCTTATAAGAATTCATTTTTTTATAAAGACAACCTTATAAAATTCTTATAAAAAAAAAATTTTCTTAGAAAGTGATCTTATAAAAACCAGTCACACGTTTATGAAAAATTTCGAAATCGCATGAAAAAAAAAAAAAATAAAAAATATCATTATTCATAAAATATTGCAAGATAGAACATTTCAAAAGAATGTATTAAAAAAATTGTTTTGGAAGGATATTAATATTATAAACAAAGAATAAAGGAAACTCTGAAAATATAGTCATAAACTGAAATTAAAAAATAAGGATAACCTGACAAATTTTAAAAAACATTTTTTTGGGAAAACTGTTAAAATAGACAAAATTCCAATGTAAGAAATTTTTTCATCAATTTTTTACAGAAAAAAATGTTCATATAAAAGAATTTCATGATAACAACTTTCTATATAAGGTTTTTACAAAATTACTTTTAAAAAAGATTTTTTTATAAGACTTTTACATCTTACATCTTGTCGGCCCAAAAAACACTCATACCTGCACATTCAGGAGTTTAAATAATTAATAGGAAAAAATCCAAGCTCAATAGTATCTTAACTAAACGCCACACTTTGTTACAATTCATTCCTATCTTTAAGCGATTATTGCGATAGGCTCGATATTGTGAAAAGTTACAAAAAATTTAAATATTCATGTTATGAACGAAAACAAAGATTGGATTATTTTTCAATAACTACGATTAACCAACAAATCATGGCAGATGTTAGATTCGTCACTCTAAACAACTACAGGAAGAGAAAACTCAGCATCTTACACTTGAACTCGTTGCGAGATCAAGGTTATTAGAGGAACAGTTTTTATTGAAAATTTATTATAATGTTTTTACAAAACTATTGATATTATTTACAGGTATTTTTGAATTCCTTTTTCCTACAATTATAAATAAATTCTGATGAAATCATCATTATTAATAATTACATTCTTTCAAAGCATTTGTCTACCCGAGCAGAAAAAATAAAAGTATACTTTAATCTCTTGTAGTGTACCAAAGTCAAGTAAAAGTTGATTTTGCCGAAAAGAGTGTACCAACCGATCTCCCCAAATATACTTATTGGCACAAATGCATACTCTTGAGAGACGATTCTACTTTTGGTATACTCATTTTCTTACAACAGTATACCGCAGTCTACCAAAAGTAGATTCGGTATGCCAAGTTACCTAAATGTATGCATTTTGTGCCAATAAGTGTACTTGGGTAGATCGATTGATATACTTCAATCAACTTTTAGTATACTCTGGGAGACTAAGGTTACTGAAGTATACTCCCGTTTTTTCTACTCGGGAAATTTGGGTTGCTTATTACAAGTTAATATAATTTTAAACAGAGATATGATTTTTTTATGAAAATAAACAATTATAATATACACAATGTACCGCTACACAAAAATCTGTATGTACAATAAATATAATTATGCACAATATTAGCAATGCACAAAAAATGTATACAGAATAAATACTCTCTCATAAACACGTAAATGAAAATGTGTGACTCTGGACTTAAAAATTTGTATTGCTTCAAAATCCTGAAATTCCGAAAATTGAATAAAAATTTCTGTTTTAAGTCCCGATTACGTATTACACAAATAAACAACATAGTAATAAATAAAATATTTATAACACGTTATACAAACGATACTGTGAAATAACGTGCAAATTATTCTTTGTACAGTTACTGGAAAAAATTTTCATTTTTTTCTAGTATACAGACTTTACACTCTAAAAAGTCAATCTTATTTTAGAATGCAACAATATGAGGGGACCACTTGAAATTCAAGAAGTATCTTGAATTCAGTTCATTTTCAAATTTATTTTCAAGCAAGCAAGTCTTAAATCAAAAGGATATGTCTTGAATCAAGAATAACTTACTCAAATTATGTAGAATCTTCTTAATGTAGGACTTGTTTGCTTGAAATTAATTTTGAACATAACTAAATTTAATATAATATTTGAATTTTAAAACGTACCTTGATTTTGTTGCATCTTAAAATAAGATTCACTGTTTCGAGTGTACGCCCTCTTTTATTAATTAATTAATTTTTTTTCATCGTTTTTTCCATTCTTTTTAAATTTCAGATTTCGGTTATTTTTAAATATTTTAATTTTAAGACGTGCCTTGATTTTGTTGCATCCTAAAATAAGATTCAATTTCCACAGTGTACTTACAGGAAAAACTATAACTATTTGACATAAAAATTTTTCCAAAAAAGCGCAGTAAATTTTTCCGTAGCGACGACGATGTCTGCGAATTGATTCCTCTAATCTAATCAGTTGGGTGGACGTCTCTTTTTTCCTTGCCTTCCTGGAATCCGGGCTGCTATACGTACCATGCGTTGGAAGACACGCGGATTTCGTGGGCGAGGGTTGCTTGAAAAAGGAACATCGCGTGATTCCTAGAGGAGGGGGGGGGAAGGGGGCTGTTCCGACTGAGGTAAACGATAAAGTTCAGGTGAACGAAGAATAAGTGAGCGAGGCTAGGGAGTTCCTGCGGGAGAAGAAGTAGGGCTCGCTTTTGAGAGGTTACAAGGCGCGCTCGAGTGGAGCTTGCGGGTTAACTTTACTCGAGTGGCTCTCGTCATGAAATATCGCCGACGCAACCTAAGCGATGTTGCTCGCAAAATCACGTTCATCTAATTTGTTGGGCTTGGAGATCATGTATAAGTGCGAGGGAACGTATTTTACTTTTTTTTCTTCAGTATGTCTGAGGTAAAATAGTAAAATGTATTTTAAAAATATCAGATAACTGTTTACTGAAGTGAATTCCGACCTTTGTCAACTTTATTTCAAAGTCAAGTTAGTACAGAGTCCATTGTACATGTCAAGCAAGTTACAATATATTCTTTGATCACACAAATAATATTTTTAAGAACACTAATGCTTTTTATAAAAAAAACTCTTCCAACAAAACCGTCGGTCAGATGAAGAATTCGCTGAGAAAATCATTACAAACTGTATAGATCGCTGCATTAGAAATTTATGGGCTCGCTGACTCTCTTGTAGAGTTTGGCCTTGAAAAGGGCAGCTTCCTTTACCTCAGGGTCAACAGAGTTATCGCTCTCATTTTGTTCGCCAGTCAATGCCTGTAAAAGCAAATAAGTAAATGCAACAAAAAAGTATCGATTTCCAAATCGATTTTTAAATTTCCCTTTTTTTATGAACATGATAAATACCTTATCGTCTTCAGGTTTCGACACGATCTTGCAAACTATCGCAGCCGTTGGAACGTCAGATACCAGAACTTCCTCGAAGCGTTTCAAACAACTCGATTTTATTCCATATTCATCAGAACTGCAAATGAGTAGCAAACCTGCTAATCCGTTCTTTTTTCTTTTCACGATCAATTCCTTCGTTTGTTTTTCCTTAACCATAGAATTTTCCCAAGTTTTCTCAGGGTCTATATTCGGAATGCATACCACGCAAAATTGCATATTCTGGCAAACCACCTGAGATTCCTCATCTAGCATTGCAGTCAATGAAGAAGATTTCTCGTTTTTCACCTCAAATATTCCATCTATTGGGCCTAATTTTGTCGCTTGAGCAAACAGTTCTTTCACGTTTCGTTTCAGTGAAAGATCCAAGTCATTTCGAAAGATGATGGTAACTTGGTGTTTTTTCCACAGATTATGTCGGAAATCTTGGTACCGACTTTTTTTAGTTTCAGAAGCAAGAATGATCTTTCTAGCACCGTGAACTATTAGCCAATCAGCAATTTCAAGACTGAAAATTGAATTGTTTCCTATGATTAGGTAGGACTTGGAACTAGGACAGTGAAGTTTGGGTGTAACCTTGACCATCTTTGAAGGTTTCTTTGGTTGGACGTGAATGACAATCTGAAAAATAATTACAAAAAACAAGTGTTGGTTCACGATCTTGCGAGTAAAAATTCTTATCGATACATAATTTATTTTCAACACCAGTCTGATCTAATTATTTACCTTCTCAGTAGTTTTTTTGGGAATGCTGTCATCGAACGCTTCTCGTAGCTCCTGCATCTCGAATACATGACGTGACAAGGGTTTAACGGCCCCAGATTCAACTCCACTTTTTATCAAAGTTGCGAGAACCCGCTTCACATCAGGTTTGGCATCAGCTATCTTTTCCGGGACGATTGAATACAGGCTGAGCTCTTGGAGGAAAATTCTCATGCCAATGGATTCGTAGATCACGGCCCCAAAATCCCCGATCATAATGACTCTCGGCTTGGTTCGCGCACAAGCCAAGGAAACTTCGAGGTCCTTTATATGCTGCATCTCCATTATAATAACATCAACTCCTCGCCCTTTGGTTCCCTTGAGGACTTCCGGTCTGAATGAGCTTCTCTGATATTCGCAGATACGACTGGCAGGAATTTGCGGATATCTGAATAACGAGAATCAAGCAATCCTATGCCGTATTATAACAAGATTGAACTCACCTAGAAATCAGAAACTTTTTTTCCTGCTCGGTGTTGTAAGTGACGTAAACGTCACATCCCTCACTGAGTGCTATATTGATAATCGCCTGGCCATACTCGCGATGGCCGTCGTGCACTAGCAACGATTCCGTCTTCTTCACTCTTTCCTTGAGGAACAGGGCGGTGTACGCGACGGCGTAGGGCAAAGGCACTGTCGCCGCTTCCTCCGAGGTCCAGAGCGCCGGCACCGGCCAAGTGTATTCTGGATCAGGCACCAGGTGGCTCCTCAAGGTTCCACTTGCGCAGATGCCCATGACCTTGGCGCCCTGAGCGTTCTTCCCTGAGAACTCCAGGCCGAAGGTTTTGACGCTCAGCCGGTCGCGACCTTCGGCGCCGTCGGACAAGGATTTTCCCTGTGCCAGGAGCAAATCGCGCTGGCTGATAGAGGCGTGCTCGACCTTGACGGAGCTCTTGGTGACCTGGGATTCCGGAGCAGACGTCCAGTTGAGGCTCTGAGGCTCGCCTCGCACGGATTGGCTCGCGAGCCAGCTTTCCGATGGGACGAGATCAGAGGAAACCCCGGAGATGAGGCTGATGCTTTCTCTGCTCGTGTCGGGCTCGACCTTCGCGAGCTTGATTCCTTGTATTTGGACACCAGGAGTTGCGATGGCGTTCAAGTCTCGGTTTACTTTTACTGGCATTTCTGGTGGAAAGAGAAATTTTATGAAGGTTCATGAAATTTCTGCGTAAGTGAGTTATTATACCTTTGTTTATTGATCCGAAAGCATTTCTTACCTGATCTGCTTGAGTTACTATTCAGGTTCCTCAGGTCAATCACGATTTTTCGTATCATGATTGGTAATTGAGGTTCTCTCGTGTCTATTCCAAGAGCAAATAACTGCAAAAGACTGTCTAAAAATGTCGTCCAATCATTGTTCCATTGGACAAAACCATTGTTTGTGTCTAAAGATGATTTCGTGACACATCTGAATTCGCTGCCGTAATCAAAACCACGGTGATGAAGCTCAGTGTAGACTTCGTTTTTAGATAAACCGTCTTTAACATCGTTCACGAATTCGCCAATGTTAATGTATTCTTGATCTGGTGTATTTTCATAACGTATACATCCAGTTGCCAATAATTCTAAATCGTTGGTTACGTTGAAAGTTCCGCTTCCTAGAGTAGTGTAGATCGAATTGTTTGTGTTAATCAGATGTCGGATGAAAATACAGAACTTTGCCTGTTCTACGCTAAAAAAATTTTTTTTCCCATTTTTCTTTTACATATGAATTACTTGCTTGAAACAATTTTCTCTAGTATCTTCATAGAAAAATTAATGCCTATTTTCCTTACAAATTTCGTTATTCATCTATTTTTCCAATTTAACTCAATTATGGATAGGAAAAATTTTTTCTTCATAAATTAATAATTTTACCTTTTAATAGTCTCTTACCTTCATTCACCATAACGGTTATTTTAGAAACCTCGTTCAGATTAACCCTGACGATTTTTTTATACACAATCAGGTTCTCAAAAACCAAGCCATTCGCTGATTCATCACGATTGAATGCTTGCCAAATTTCGCGAGCGAAATTGAGGTACAACGTTAATGGAACGAAAATATTTCCATATAATTTGTTGTCTTTTATGAATCGATTTTCGTTGTTTTTCAAATCAATCTGAAAAACTTTCGTTCCTTCTGCAACTCTTGTTGATTTACGAAATGTGTCATAGAACCTGAAATTATTTGAGAGTTGAACTGTTTAGTGACTTCGATGCTGTAGTAACTTTATGCAAATAGGTATCATAAAGAATAATTGAAATAACTTGTATTTTTAATTGACATTGAGCTAAATCATATTCAATCAATTGCCAAAATTATGGAAAAAGTGACAAACATGTATAGGAAATTTCCCATATTCTTAAAATTCCCATGCAATATGAGACAGTTTCCGTATAACATGAGAAAACTTTCATACACAAGTATTAAAAATTGCTATTATTTTTTACAGTGTTACCAGTTATTTCCGTGATCCCACTGTATAAGAGATGAAATCGAATCAGTTCCTCTGCTGACGGGATAGGGCACCCTAGGATACAATTTTTGAGGATTGATTTGAACGCCCGCGTTGTAGAGTTTTCCGAGAGCTGCAAGGACCATTTCTGCGTTGTCGTAGTGATCGCGCCTTGTAAGAGGAATGTTGATGCACTCCTCGGGCAAGGATCTCTTGAGGATAGCCTGCAGGAGGCCATGTGGAGCGATCTCGATGGTGATCGCGTTCGGCGGTATCAGCCTGGAGGTCTCGTCGAAGAGCACCGGGCTCAGGAGGTTGTTGGTGTGGTACTCAGCCGAGGAGAGTCGCGCCCTGGCCGAGCCCCACTCGGAGCGAGCCACGGAGCTGCTGACCCAGCGTTTGCTCCGGACCTTCGGCTCCTTTATCACCTTCTGCAGATACTCCATGAGCTTGGGCCCCGCCGGAGCGATGTAGCGACTGTGGTAGGCGATGTTGCTGCAGGGCACTTCTCGGGCGAAAATTCCCTTCGCCTGTATTCGCGTATTGTGAATTATTTACTGTTTGCTAGCTTGTTTGTTGGCAATGCAGATGGAAGATGAATATTTTTGGGTCAGTGTCTAGGGAGAATGTTTCTCTTGAAGTTAGATGTAGAGTCTTATGACACTTAAATTGAATTCTACTGGAAGGAATAGTTTAAGATGATTTCTAAATGGTTCGAGCGGAAGGAATAGATTCTAGTAGAAGGAATAGATGATTCTAGAGGAAGGAATAGATGAAGGTTAGGATTCTAGTGAAAGGAATAGATGAAGGTTAGGAATTCAATGAAAGGTTTGTTGTTTGTTGATCCGCTTGATACCTGTAATTCAGCGACGAATTTCTTCATCGATTCAGCGGGACCACTGATTGTGGAGCTGTCTGGTCCATTGTGGCAAGCTACGTCAATGTCTGGGGGACAAAAAGGCTTGATGTCCACGTAGCCGAGGCCCACCGCGGCCATGGAACCAAATGGCAATTCGGTTTCCGTGGACGCGAGCCCTCTTGAAAGTGCAGATAATACCATTTCCTCGGCTGTGAAACAACCATCGGCATAGGCGCAGCCGAGTTCCCCGACGGAATGGCCGATTATCATGTCAGGCTCCAGGCCGATGTACTTTAGTATGTCTACGAGGCCAATCTTAAATGATACAAAATTTTCTTGTCATTTTTATGGAAAAATAGAGGATTTTATTGGAATTCTTTTCTTGTGTATTTATTATCTTACGTTTTCCAATGTATAAGTTATATTTATTATTCGATTATCTGAATTGAATATTCTTGACTCACCTGCACAGTCGCTATTCCAACAAAAGAGTGTATGATATTGTCAAACATTTTTGGATCTTTTTCCGTCAAAATTTTGACAATGTCAATGCCATATGGTTTTAGAGCTGCGTCACATTTTCTTACGGCTTCAGCGAAAACTGGCAATTTCATCAAG
Organism: Platygaster orseoliae; assembly: GCA_030522825.1. Classification (NCBI taxonomy): domain Eukaryota; kingdom Metazoa; phylum Arthropoda; class Insecta; order Hymenoptera; family Platygastridae; genus Platygaster; species Platygaster orseoliae. The sequence continues at coordinate 4,783 of JAPYZL010052188.1, read as the reverse complement.
TGTTCACCTAGAATGCGATTGGTAAAAGTTATTAGAAAATCGATAAATTTTGAATTATTTGTTCACCTGTCAGTCGTTTTGAAATTACAAGAAAAATTTTGTAAGTGATTTTGATTAATGTTAGAAGAAGTCAACCAATATTCATTATCCTTTTATATTCAAAATCTTTAAAAAATAGTATGTATTAAACAAAAAAAAAAGAGTTCATTGTCAATTTTTTTTGTTTTTGTAATGTTACGATTTTAAAAATTACCGATTTCAACGTTTAGCCTTGAAGTCACTCCAAATTTGAATAATTGGAGAGAAAAATTTTATTTCAAGTCGCTTCAAAATTATTAACTAGCAGCATGACTTACATTTAAAAAATCAACTTACCCATTCCAACCCATTGAGAACCCATTCCAGAAAAGACGTACCAAATTTCTTTTTTTTGTCCCGTGTAATTTTTAATTTCTTGAGCTTTAACAGTGCCAACTAATCCTTGAGATGGTAAAACAATGTATCCGCGATAAAGATGACTCTGTATGTTTTTTTCAAAAAGATCATACAGCAGTTGGCAGAATTCAGCGTCCACTGGCTTCTTCGTTAACTACAAAAAACAATTTAATAAAATGAAAAAGAAAGTTGTGAATTTTTTATCGAAAGGGAATAAGAAATAAGTATACTAACATGCTTTAAAATGACCGAAACAGCGTGTTCAGTTCTTCCGGAAACAGTCACGAGTCTTGGCATGAGGTCTTTGGGTTGGCCGCCATTGATTTTGGCCTTGTTGAAGGCCTTGAGAACGAGGTGCACGACGCCGCCGGCGTAAGACGTCGAGCTGACGGCGGCGTATTCACCCTTCCAGGGGGTGTTTTTCGTGACAACGCGCAGCCGACCCTTTGCCAGTGCCTCCACGTCCTGAGGCGGTCTCTTGTAATGCAGATTCGCCGGTATCACGCCCTTTTCCATCGCTGTGATAACCTAAACGCGGTCGCGGAAAATTTGCATTTTAGATTTGAGAGTTTCATTGGCTTAATACACGTATAATAATTCGTAATTATCAGTAAAATAAACTGAATAACAATTTTAAAAGTTATTTTAGTCCAAGCCAAGTATTGAAAGTCTGAAAAATGAGGGTTCGTGAAAAATTTATTTGTAATATTAAATATGTAGTCAATGTACACTGATTAATAATTCATAATATTTATTTACGAGGTAACTTTATAGATAATTATTTGTATTTATGAATATTATTGTTATTTTATAATATTTGAAATAAGGTATAGTTTAGTATGTAGATATAGAGTTATTTAGGCATGATACGAGCACTGCACGTCTGGAAAATGAAAAGTAATTTTTTTTCGTTGTTGCTATTTTTGTGGGAATGAAAATTAAATTCAAAAAGGAAACGTTCTTCATATACTACGTTTTTTTTACTACGTAGTCATGAATTCAATAAGAAAAAAGAGTTTTAAACGATTTTTAAATTCGCATCTCGCAAGTTTCTTGCTCTATCGCGAGTTTTATTACTTAATTATCATGAAAGTAAGTCAAAGATTCATTCTGCAAAAAATCAGAATTCAATTATTATAAAAGTGAGTCAAAGATTGACTACGCAAAAAATCAGCTAAATCCAAGGTCCGCACATTTGAGAAAATCGAATTTTCATGAAAAATGTTCCCTGGTTAAGCGAGTAGTTGAAATGAAATTCGCATCTCGCGAGTTTCTTGCTCTATAGTGATTTTAAATGCTCAGCTAACATAAAAGTGAATATATATATATAAATTATCATAAAAGTGAATAAACACATAAATTATCATAAAAGTAAATATGCATATATAAAAGTAAGTCAAAGATCGACTTTGCAAAAAATTATCATTTTACGTAAATTTTTTTGACAGAAACAAAATTTGTTTGTCTGAAGTGAAATTATTTTTTAATGAAGTAAATTTACGTTTGTGAAATATCAATCAAACGTTCGTTTAAGCCAATCAAATCGGGTTTTTAGTGTAATTTACTTATATATTCGATGTAAACGATACAAAATTTACAGTAAAACAAGTATAAATTACTTATTTTACAGTTACCTGAAAAAATTTTCATTTTTCCCTGCATTTTTACTATATTTTCGGAAAATACTACACAAAAAATAATATACAGTATTTCGTGAAAAATTCACTCTCACTTGAGAAAATATTTACCATGCATTATAGGAAGAACTGAAGAAGTGATGAACAGTATCTTTCTCATTAAATTTTTTTAATACATTTTTTGCACTCACGAAACTTCAAAACAAATAGGACAATTTCATATGGTTTGGTGAAAATTCCATATTTAAATTACTGTGAAATATTTTTAGTTCGGGCAAACAAATTCAAGTTAGCAGAAACGTAAATTTTTTTTACAGAAAAAAAATTTCTTTGTTTGAACTAAGACTTTATTTAGGTGTAGTAAATATTTAGTTGGTTGAAAAATAATAATTCAGCCAATCAAATCGGTTTTTCAATGTAATTTATTTTTATATGTTCGATGTAATAAATTATAAACAAATTGTAATAAATGTAAGAAATAATGATATCAATGAATAAATAATAATAGTATATAAATAATACCATATAAAATAAATAATATAATAATAATCACAAATAAATGTAATGAATAAAAATAAATGTCATAAATGTAATTAATATAAATTGTAATAAATGTAATAAATTCAATGTAATTTAATTAAAAAGCGAATCAAATCGGTTTTTCAATGTAATTTACTTACATATTCATTAAAAAATCACTTTATTCTTTCTCACAATAACTTGCGAAAATCTATTTTCAACATGCCGTCAAAAAAAGTCAGTTGTTCCTGAAAACATATACCTTGATGATGGAATTGTCGACGTAGTTGACGTCTCCGGGCGCGATGCCGGCCTCCTTCAGGGCCTGCTCCATGAGTTGGGCCTGGCTCTCGGCGTAGGGGTACATGACGTTGTTCTTCAGACTAGCCGGGACATGTAAGCCCAAAACGGACTTCAACTCGCAGTACACGCGTTTTGCTTGGCTGGCCCTTTGTAGAATAACCACGGCCACGGAGTCACTGGTTGTGAAACCGTCGGCTTTCGCGTCGAAGCATTTGTGCACGCCATCGGGCGCCAACATTTCTGAACATCGTGAAGTTTAGGAAAAAATAATCTTACAACTTTCGGTCAGATTATCTATTCTATTATATTCCAGGTAGAAATGAGTATATCTTTTGATATCTGCATGAGATGTACTGTAGATCTACTCAAGATAGAGATCTACTTGTAGATATAGTAAATCTACAAAGATATACCAGCAGATATATGTAAATGACCAAGATCAACTAATAGATCTATGAAGATCTTCATAGATCTACCAGCAGATACATGGAAATGACCGAGATCAAGAAATAGATCTATGAAGATCTTCCTAGATCTACCAACATATCTATGGAAATCAACCATTATCTACAAGCAGATCTACAAAGATATACGAAATCTAGTAGTACATCTATAAGAATCTATGGTGATCTTCAAGTAAATATACACAAATCTACCTGTAAATCTATGTAAGTCTACTGTTATCTACAAGATCAAATAAGATCTATTGACATCTTTAGTAGATATCTAAAGATCTCCTACAGATATCCAGAGATCTATTGTAGATCGCCATATATCTACTCATTTTTACCTGAGATTCTATTCTATTAGAACGCAAGTAATTGTTTTCTTGACTTCACATTTCAAATATAAAAATACACTTGTTTCTGCAACTAAGAAAAATGGCGACACACACCTAGCAATAAGAATTGATATGGAGTGTGAGGGTGGAGAGTCAGATTTGAGCCTCCGACAATCACAATGTCGCAGATGCCTTGTTTGATTGCGTGATATGCTTTCATTAAAGAGTATCCGCTAGAACAGCAAGCGGCGCCGATGTTAATACTCGGTCCCCGAAGACCCAACGAAAAAGATATCCTGTTTGCAAGCATAGCGCGAGCGACACATTGCAATCCAAAACCATTTTCCTGGAAGTTTGTTTTTTGCAAGAGGAAATTACAACAAAAACTGGAATATGCAGTGTCAAATGATATGAAAAAATTCAAAAAATATTATTGATGTAATTTAATCTAATAAATATGTATTATTTATTATTATATCTAATAAAATAAGAAAAGAATATGGTTGGATTAGAGTATGTGTTCCTACCACGTCACTTCTGAAAATCATTTTCTTCTCGCTCTCTGAAAGCTCGCTGCCTACAAAAACAGCAGTGTTAGATCCCCTCAAAGTCTGCGGGTTAATTCCTGCATCGGCAATCGCCTCATATGCGCATTCTATAATGATTCGCGTCAATGGATCCAGTAAATCAGCTACTTTTTTGTGCACGCCAAAAAATGTACTATCGAATTTGTCGATGGTTGGAATTTTCCCTATTCGGGCTGGGATTCTTTCAGTTTCTGCAATTAACGAATGAAAGTTATGAAATGGAAAACAGAAATTAAAGTTCTTTCTCAGTTTGAATTAGTGAAATTTTTTACTGATTATTACATATTTAATGAATTATTTAATGAACATAATTAATGAAATAATTAATTATTACATTATTCAATGAATTTCAAAGTCAATGAAAATACAAACACTTACAAAATAGTTCGTTGACTTGATGATGATAATTTTTAAATATGAAGTAATACAGGGTGCGCCACCAAAATCCGGACAAATTCAACAAAAAATTCATTACAAATATTTGTCATGAATAAATTTATTTAAAAAAAAAACCTTTTTAC
>JAPYZL010052172.1:0-21108 GCA_030522825.1 Platygaster orseoliae | reverse complement strand
AAAGTCTTTTGCCACTTTTCAAAAAAACCAAAACAAAAAAAGATATTTGAGTTAGAAGTTTCAACCAATCAGGTTTCTTAGATTTCAAACTCGAATATTTTTTTTTGTTTCGGTTTTTTTGAAAAATGGCAAAGGACTTTTTGACTCATAAAAATATGAAGAAAATTTAAGTAAAGTTTGGTTCGTGGTTTTTATCCCCACTTGTCAAAAAAGCCCATTTATTGTTTAAATTTCAAACTTGAATAACTTTCTTAATTTTGAGTTTTGTAAGAAATGGCAAAGGAAAAATAGTTTTACAATTTTATGAGGAATTTATGGTTCGAAGGATTTCCGCACACTGTGACACACCCTGTATATGTACAAACTTGCTTCGGACCTTATACTTTGTACAACCGGACTCGCACGGATCCGCCTAATTAACGATGTGTCAACGCGCCCAAATACAAAAAGAATTGAAAAACAAAAACCATTTTTTATAACAATGACAAGTTTCTGAAACCTTTCCGTAATTATTCTGTAACTATGATTTTTTAGAAAAGTTATAGAAATATAATATTTTTGGTCATTATTATAAGTCATGAAAACATTTATTTCGGACTTACGAATGCTTGAAAAATCTTGGTATATTATAACGAATTTTCGCAATTTAAGCACTCGGAATTTTCCAACTTAGGTTTTGATTTCGAGAATTTTATCCCATGTTTTTCCGGCATTTTTCGATTTTTGGAAATTTTGATAATATGACACAGTTACTGCAGTTTAACCAAGATGTCAAAGTTTTCTGCCATCTGAAAATTGTTTCTACATTTTCGGGATTCTACAAATTTTAAGAATTCAATAAAGTTATTAGCAATGTTTTGAATTTGCAAAGTTTCCAGTTCAGAAAAAGTTTTTCAATTCCTAGAGCTGTTTATTGAAATTTTCAAAATTTTCTTCTGCAGCTTCGCAAAATTTTCCACAATTTTAAAATTTTTAGAAATTTTAAATATTCTCCAAATTACTAGATTCTTAATATTTTCAAAACTATCGACATTTTCTAGAGGAAAACAATTTTTTTTGTTAAAAAAAATGTTCTGGAATAAAGTTTCTATGATTTCACAGTTCATTTTTAAAAATATCGAAAATTTACCAAGTGTATTATCATTAACTACATTTCTACAACAAATCAAATTATTTATATTTTCAGCGTTTCTTGATTTTTAAAAATTCATTAAATATTCCACAGCATCTGTAGTTAATTAATTAATGAATTTTAGGTTAATTCCTTAAAACTGGCATTTTTTTGAAAAAATTGATTTATTAACATTTCTATAGGAAATAACATTTTATAAGTAAAGTTTTTATTACAAGAATCTTAAAAGTTCGATCTTTTTTTCATCATCGATGATTTGATGAATTTTTTTTTATCGACGATTTTTAGGGGCTTCGCTGAATTCGCTATTTTGAGGTTTTAAATCATTGATGGTAAATCTCAGAAAAAAATTCTCCTGTGATTTTTCAACGTTGTAAACCATCTGTAAAAATTTTCTACATTTTCGGGATTCTATAAATTTTAAGAATACAATAAAATTATTAGCAATATTTTGAATTTCAAAATTTTTGACGGCATTTGTAAGATGCAAAGATATTAGATTTTCTTCTGCAGCTTCGCAGAATTTTCACTATTCCCTACAATCTAAAAGTTTCGAGAAATTTTAAATATTTTCCAAATTACTAGATTCTTAATATTTTCAAAGTTATCGACAATTTCTAGAGGAAAACATTTTTTTGTTTAAAAAAATGTTCCGAAATACAGTTTCTATAATTTTACAGTTCGTTTTTAAAAACATTGAAAATTTACCAAATGTATTATCATTAACTACATTTCTACAATCATTTAAATTATTTAGAATTTTCAGCGTCTCTTGGTTTTTAAAAATTCATTAAATATTCTACAGCATCTGTAGTTAGTTAATTAATGAATTTTAAGTTAATTCCTTAAAATTGGAATTTTTTCGAAAAAAATGTTTTATAAACATTGAAAGGAAATAACATTTTATAAGTAAAGTTTTTATTACAAGAATTTTAAAAGTTCGACCTTTTTTTAAAACGACCATTTTTAGGAGTTTCGCTGAATTCGCTATTTTGAGGTGTTAAATCATTGATGGTAAATCTCAGAAAAAAATTCTCGTGTGATTTTTCAACGTTGTAAAAAACTTGATGAGCATAAATTTTTCCTCTGTAATCAGTGCGAATTGTCGATTGATAGGAAAATGAATTAAAAGGTTAAATAAAGTGGGGAGAGGGAAAGTGAGAAAACGCGGAAGCGAAGGTTGCCTAGCGACCGTCATCCCCATCTAGATTTCATCTTGTTGGAAGGGAGCCAGGGGGTGTTGTAACCTGTTGAGCGTCGTATTGATCCCGTGGAAAAGTTGTGCTTCCAAGCGATGCGAATAGGCATGCGTTGCCGGTGCCACGCTCGTTTCTTCACACCTTTCCCGATTTTACGCGAGACGAGTAAAATTCAACCTTTTCTTCCCTCGTCTCTCCCAATCTAATTGGAATTCCTCATGGACTTGCAAAAAAAATCGCGACTCCACGGGAAAAAAGGGATGCCAATTTTTTCGGTTAAATTGCGACGGTGAAAAAATCTCTCGTCTTGTAACAAGGAATTTACAAAATCAATTTATTAACTATGCAAGTTAATTACATTGGTTTCATGAAAGATACTGAAAATTCTGTTGCAAAGCCGAAAATCAAACAAGAAAGATAAAATGCGAGGAATTCGCGTTTTTTGAGCGTATGTAACTTGTTCCAGTATGCTTATTTAGAGAGCGAATTCCAGGGACGAAAAGACAAGTTGTTTATAATAAATGGGGGGATTTGTTTTTGCGAGTGGAGTGGAGATAAAGGAAGAAAGTGCGAGAGAGTGAGAGAGGTTGGATATGGGTTTTTTTTCGCAGACCAAGATTTATCCCGGAGCAGCAGCAGTCTGTAAAGTCTGTTTGCGCTGCTCCTCCTCTTGAAGTTCTTTTGGCATCGACCACCGCCTGATGCCAGCGTGCCACCGACCGCGCCCGTCTCAAGTCTCAAACCACATCACGTGGCACTTTAAGTTGCTTCAGAGCTTCTTCCCCAGATTCGAGATTCTTCATCCGACCCAAGTTACACGGGCTACGAAAGCACAAAAAATAGTATAACACCCAAACTTCAACTTGAGCAACCTTTTTTATAATCAAATCAGACAAAGCGATAAAACAAAAACACTTTTCAAAGCTTAAAAAAATAGCTTTTCATATGATACTACTTTCAAATTAAAGTCTTTGACTGTGCTTTTCACCTGAACGTTTTTCCGATCACAATGTTACTAGGAACAAAATGAAATTTATAATCGTAAGTGTTTTTGACAGATATTTTTTATGTTTTTTTGGTGTAATGAGAAAGATTTTTTAAGTTAGTATTTTGTTGATTTGTAAGAATCCTGATGAGGACCCAATTAGATGGTCGAAATATCGAGAAGAATAAAGTGAAAATATTAAGAGGCCTGTGGCTCTGAGTGATCATTTCCCTATTAATAACGTTATTGAATTACAAGGAACGGAACATATGTAGTAATAATGATGATTTAATCTATTAAGTTTTTTAACTATAAATGTATAAATTAATACACCACCGTACAAAGGTACAAGGACATGATCGAAAAAATCTATTTCTTGAGTTTGCGATTGTTTTTTATTGTGTTCAACAGAGTTTTATGATTGAGTCTTGTACACGAAGAAAAATGGTTTAGTTGCAGCAACCATTGATTTAGTAAAATATGGACCCACCAAAGTTTTGGGTACTGCAATCAAAACTTTGGTTATGACAACCAAAACTTGTGTTATAGCAAATAATGCTCAATTTTTATGACTGACACTTAGGTTGTAATAACCAACTATTTGGTTATCATACCTAATGTTTTGGTTGTACTGCTCAAAACTTTTGTGGGCTCAGAATTTAATACTAAATCAATGGTTGTTATAACCAAAAATTTCTCTCCGTCTATATAAACTATAAAATAGACTTTTTTGCCATGATTTACATACATTTGCAATAAATTGGTTAATTATTATTAGTCAAAATGATGGAGTTATAAAGGAACCAAAAGCTTTTATTTTTAAGTAGCATCATTTTTGCGCTGTAAAATTAATAAATTTTTTTTATAACAAATTTACCTATTTATATTATTGATCGATATTTATTAAATTTATTGTTTTATTATATTTTAATAAATAAGCTCATATATTATTCGGTATTCTTAAATATTTTCATACAAAGTTTGCATGTAATGAACATACGTACAATCATAACAAAATAGTCTATTATGAATCTAGTTTTTATACAATATATATGTATAATCAAAAAATGCTATTTAATACAATAAAAAAACAATCGCAAACACAAAAAAAAAAAACATTTTTTAGTATAAGAAATTCGGATTATTTGTTTATCGTAAGAACTGACAATGTAGACTTGCAAAAAATTTGACGTGAAAAATTAGTTTACTATTTATTTTCAGTTAAAAATTCGTTTGTATTATAAAATTTGCAAAAAACTAGTATGCATAAATAAAATATTCATAAATTTTTACAAATATTTTAACAAATTATTATGAAAAAACAGGAAAGCACAATCTAAAAATTCTCCAATGAAAAATTTACCAACTTTCAGGAATCAAAAATTTTAGATATTTATATAAAAAGATGTGAAAAATTCATTTCCAGCGAAAAATCTTTATATTTAAAATGTGATTAAGCAAAAACAGTTTTTCGATATTTTCTAAAAATCGACTTTACACCTTGAAAGCTGATAACATTTTTAAATTGAATTAATGTTTTAAAAGTTTGAAGAAATATGTCATATAAGACTCATCTTTTTTTTACATAATAAAAAATTATATCAATTTTATAAGTGGCCTGGAAATATTGATTCCTAAAAAAACGTTACACAATTTTTTTATAAAGTGACCTTGAAAAATTTGGTAACAAACATGTTTCTCGTAAAATTGTATTTCCTATAGAAATTCTTATGAAAAAATTTCTTATTAAATTTTTCCAGTTATTTGTATTTTTTAACTTGAGTTGATGACTAGATTTTCAGAGTTAATTGGTACGCTCTTTTTTACCACCAATATTTTTAAAGGATTTCCACAATCGAATGAAAATCTATATAAAAAATATACTTGTTATTAAAATTTAACTTTTTTAAAAAAATTATGAAATTTCTCATTAAAATTCCACAAGTTATTACGAATGTATAAGACTCAAAACTTTCTAATAAAATTTAAAATACTTTATGAAAATGTTACTAGTTTCAATAAGAAAATTTTTTTCCATAAAAATTTAATTGGGTCGAGTTTATAAGAAACTGAATTCTTAAGAAAAGAAAAAAAAGAAGATGAAGAATCTTATACTTGAAAATCAAAATCACTAGTGTAAAATTAGGTTTACATACACAAAAACACTGTTTATTTCACAGAGTTAAAAGAGTGCAATTTTTTTTTTAATTTATTCAATTTCTCCTCTGTAAATGATAATTATCTGCAGAAATCAAATCAAATAATATTCTTTTCATTTTTAAACAAATCTTAGAATTAGCTGAAATTTGAGAATTTTGAATGGCAATTTTTGACAAATAGCTATTGAGAAAGATACGAACCAAATATGGAAAAAGACGAAGAAAAAGGATACATGTTATATTTATTTTTAACAATTTTCGAGTAAAAATGCCAAAATATAGAATTTTCAATTCATTGAATCTACAACTTGAATACATTTTCCTTAATGATACAAATGGGATTCCGGACGTGGAAAAACCACAAAAAAAAAACTTTGCAGTGAGACGCATGAAATTCATGGACTGTCAATGTATACGAGAAAACCCACGAGAAGGAACGAGAAAAAGCACTCGACTTGAAAAACGTTCTTTCTGTTGGAGTCTATACTTGATTTTGCGCCCTTTTTTTTCTTTTTTTTTTTGTTCTTTTTGGCTTGGAAAGGACGAGAGAGGCAGGATAAAGAACAAATATCTTTAAGCAGGCCTACGCACGAGCGTGGAAGATACATGAGTCACAGAGAACATATGCCAGTGCAGCACTGAAAAAAAATGTGCAAAACTATTATTCCCTGCACAAGGCCGTGGCCCGAAATTTCGTTTCAAAGGGAAAGGCTGAAATTGTATTTAAAATACTGCAATTTTATAGAATTTTTCAACAAGAATAGTAATCTACTATTATAAAGACGTTCAACTTTTGCGATATATATTATGAAAATATCTTAAATTGTTTAATTTAGCAATTTTATTTCAACATTTTTTTCGAAAAAAAGAGATTCTAAAAGATGTTGATTTGAGAGTTTTTTCACGTATGTTCGGATATAACATGTAAAAATTATGTGGAATCATCAGTTTTTCATGAAATTCAATAGAATCTACATAAATATTTTATGATAATATACACCTATGTATTTAGTTGGTAAATAAATAATAATCGCGTATTATTAATTAATCGTTTAATTTAAAATATTTTGAGATATTGGGTTGTTTGAGATATTTATAAGTTTTTTTGGTTTTTTTTTAGGGCCAAGCAGTGGTCCAACTGGCCAAGACCGTCAAGGACGTAAAGATCTTTGGAGTCTGCAGCAAGTCGAAGCACGAAGCCCTTAAAGCCGTCGGAACAATCGATCACCTTTTGGAACGTGGCAACGACTACACCGGCGAAATCAGGAAGTGAGCACTTTTGCTTTTATCGCTTCTTCTTTTTCCTCTCCCCTCTCTCTCTTTAATCTTGGCCCCGGTCACGTATTGCATATTTCATAACGCATCGAAACGACATTTTTTCATATCTCATGATAACATATAATATATTATACTATAGGACAAGAGTATACCGAGGGTAAAAATGAAAAGTACTTGCAATTTTAATATAGTAGTGAATGTTTAATATTACCAATTTGTTATTTTTTGTGAAATTAAATTCCTGTAAACTGCATCAGTTTAAAAGTTGAAAAAAAAATGTTTGATGGTTTTTTTTATTTACTTTTTCATTTTTATTTTTTGTGAAATTAAATTCCTGTAAACTGTATCAGTTTAAAAAATTTTAAAAAGTTTTAATTAGTTTTTTTAGTTTTTTTTTTTCATTAATTTTTTTACTTTAATTTTTTGTGAAATTAAATTCCTGTAAACTGCATCAGTTTAAAAATTAAAAATAAATTTTTAGTTAGCTTTTTTTAATTCATATTTTTATTTTATTAATTTAGTTTTTTTAATTTTTAGTTAGTTTACCGACAGTTTAAAAATAAAAATTTTTTTATTAATTAAACTTGTTATTTTATAATCTGTTTTGCTTTCTTAATGTTGATTGTGAATTTTGCAGAGAATCTCCCGATGGAGTAGACATTGTTTTAGACTGTCAGTTTGGAGAAGATTGCAACAAGGGTTACAATTTGCTGAAACCCATGGGAAAATACATCTTGTACGGTTCAAGCAACTTCGTTACGGGAGAAACTAAGAGCATTTTCTCCGTTGCTCGTTTCGTAAGTCAACTTTTGCAAACATTTATTTATTTAAATTATTCCTGACATGTTTCGAAAACGTTGTTTATCAATTTCATACTTGATTAGGGCTGAATTGTAGCCTTGAATGTTATTCCATAGTGATTCGGAATTTTATAAAAAATGCTCAGATTTTTATGAGAAATATAGCGAACTTATACAAATTTTATAAGAAAAATTATTTTTGTAAAAATAGGTGATTTTTTTTTATATAAAATTATAGATTTTAGAAGAAATTGATTTTTATTAGATTGTGTAAATGCTTTAAATATGGGTGGCAACTAGGTTGAAAAAAATATTAATTTTGAAAACGAAGAATAAAAGAAATTCTGAATATCTAATGATTAACTGAAATTAAGAAATGGTTGCAAAAAATAACTGGTAAATTTTAAAAAGAAAAAAAAAAGATTAAAATGAAACAATTTTCTACAAAGAGACTTCACAAATTTTATAAGAAAAATTTTTCTTATAAAAAATTTTACAATCCCTAGTAACTGATTTTTTTTTTGATCTTTTAAAAAAGTTCATAAAAAACTATTTTTTTATTAACTGATTTTATAAAAACTATAAAAAAATGTCAGTTTTATAAAACTGTTTTTATGAAAAATACCGATTTTTATAAAACTTTTATAAAATTTTTTATAAAGTACAAAACTCTATAAACTGTTGTTTTACAAAAAAAAAAAGTTTTATGAAACTGTTTTTATAAAAAACGAAATTTTTTATAAAGTTTCTATAAAATCGATTTATAAAAACGGAGTTTTTTATAAAGATTTGTCGTTTTTTTATAAAAATCATAGTTACGCGGGTAGAAACTGTGATTTTCAAAACAATTTTAATAAAATATTTATTAAAAAACTCTGTTTTTTATAAACTGATTTTATAAAAACTTTTTAAAAAATGTCAGTTTTATAAAACTGTTTTTATAAAAAAAACTGATTTTTATAAAACTTTTATGAAATTTTTTATAAAGTATACAACTTTACAAACTTTTGTTTTATAAAAAAAAATTTTGTTATAAAACTATTATTATAAAAATCGAAATGTTTTATAAAGTTTTTATAAAATCGATTTATAAAAACGGTTTTTTTATAAAGATTTGTCGTTTTCTTATAAAAATCACAGTTACTAGGGTAGTAACTGTGATCTTCAAAAAAATTTTAATAATAAATTTATTAAAAAAACTCTGTTTTTTATTAACTGATTTTATAAAAACTTTTTAAAAAATGTCAGTTTTAAAAAACTGTTTTTAAAAAATGTTAGGTTTAAAAAACTATTTTTAAAAAAATACCGATTTTTATAAAACAGTTTTATAAAAAATTTTATTTTTATCAAGTTTTTAAAGAATCGATTTAAGAAAACGGAGTTTTTTATAAAGATTTGTTGTTTTTTTGTAAAAATCACAGTTACAAGGGATCTTATAAAAAATGCAACATTTTGATAAGAAACATAATTCTTATGTGGAATCACTTTTAATAAAAAAAAAATAGATTTTTATTCGATTATATTTGTTTTTTTATAAAAATCACAGTTACTAGGGATCTTATAAAAAATAATACATTTTTATCAAAAACATAATTCTAATGTGGGATCACTTTTAATAAAAAAAAAGTATTTTAATTCGTAATAAAGTTGAAAAGTTGAAATGTTGAGAATTTGTGTTTTGAACTATTTTAATTCGATTATATGGATCCATTAAATGAGGGTTATAATTCAAAACCGGCTAATCCACAATGTCCATAAAGCTTATTTTCTCTCTCGATCATAAGAAAAATGCGCCTTATAAAAATTGTGGGTTAGCCGGTTTTGAATTATAACCCCTCAAATATGGGTGGTAAGCTTTTTTTTTTAATATAAACATTGAAAACAAAGAATGAAAGTAACTCTGAAAATCTAGTGATCTACTGAAATTAAAAAATAGTTGCAAATAATAACCGTAAAAACTTAAAAAGAAATTTGTTTTTCAAAAAGATACCAAGATGAAAAAATGTCATATAAAGCGACCTCGTACAAATTTTATAAGAAACATTTTTCTTATAAAAAGTTTCACATTTTTCAGAATAAATTTTACAATCTTCTAAAAAATGATAAATTTTTGATATAAATATTGATTTTTTAAAATATTTTATTTATTAAACTTCTTTTTAGGTTTAATTTTATATACATCATTATAATTTTAGAATATAATTATTATTATAATATTTACAATTTATAAAATATTTATAAACCTAATAAAAAAATATATTTATAAATATATTACAAAATAATAAAATACAAAATTATATATATAATTATATAATAATAATAATCATATAATCATATAATTAATAATTTAAATTATTCAATTCATTTATTAAATTTTTATAATATTGAAATTTTTGATATAATATTGATTTAATATAAATGATACATTAAAAAAATGTTAAATGAAAAAATTTCTTCTAAAACATTTTCAACTAAACTATCCAGAAAAAAAACTTATCATTATGGTTCCTTAAAAGAACCAAAATCATAATATGGATTCCTATGCACCATTTCTGAATTAAAAAAAAATATATTTTAGTGGTGGCAAGTGGACAAGATTCCGCCAATGAAGCTTTTCGACGACAACAAGAGCATCACGGGATTCAATCTGCGTCACCTTTTGCACCAGCAAGGCGGTGAAGCTCACGTCCAGAAGGCGGTGAACCAGGTGTTCAAGCTCTGGAGCGAGGGTAAAATAAAACCCGTGGTGGACTCGACGTGGGCGCTGGAGGACTTGCCCGAGGCCATGCAGAAGATGCATGACAGGAAAAACATTGGGAAAATCGTGCTTGATCCGAGCTTGACGCCCAAGCCGAAGCCGGTGACCCCGGCCAAGAGCAGGTCTAAGGACAAGAAGAACGCCAACCACGAGGAGAAAAAGGCCCTCAGCGTAGAATCCGATGAAGGAGAGAAGAAACTCACGAACGGCACATCAGAAGATAAATCTGACAGTGGTGAGAATGAATTTTCAAGAATTTTTTTTTTTGAAGTGAAACTTTTTAACTGGCGCCTGGGGGGGGGGGTGAAAAGCGTTATGTGATGTGATGTGATCGGGTGGACCTTTATCGATGTTCCAGTGTAAAGTGGGGCATATATCGAGGTTCCAGTGTAAAGTCAGCCCTATATGTCTTATATCGAGGTTCCAGTGTAAAGTGGGACATATATCGAGGTTTCAGTGTTAAGTTGGACCTATATGTCTTATATCGAGGTTCCAGTGTAAAGTTGGACCTATATTTGTCTTTTATCGAGGTTCCAGTGTAAAGTGACCCCTATATGTCTTTTTTTCAGTCATAGCATTTGAATGATTGCTTGGTTGTTTTTTTAAAAAGTTTCACTTATCGCGCAAGGTCTTAAGCTTGGTATTTTTTTTTTCATAAATGGGAGAAATTCAATGAAATTAAAAAAAAAATGCAGTCTTTTAATTTTGTGAAGTAAAGAGTGTTTTTGTGTATGTAAATTTATTAAAATACTTGTTAGTAAAAATTTATTAATATTATATTTGTGTATATTAATTTTTTGCAAGTTTTATAATACAAGTTCAGTTTTTAAGTGAAAATTAAAAGTAAATAAATAATGTGTTATTATACTTGGATGTACCTAATGGTCCTATTTTTCAATTTTTCAGATTCGAAGGAAAAGGAGTCAAGCTGAATTACTGTTGAATAATTCCAAGCAGCCAACATTCGCAACTCCAACGACTATTCAGAAAATTAAAAACATCCAGAGTAGAATTAAATTTGATTTAATATACAAAATTTGCTCCAATTTTTACGCACAGCAGCGAAATGATGGGAACAATTTTTCAGTTTCCTGTATTGGATTACTATAGTCGACAAAAAAAAATTGATGGTCCCCAGGCGACGCTAAGTTTTTTTTTTTTTTTTTTTTTTCAATTTTTCATACTTAAGTATAACAAATACGAGCAAATGAATTTAGACACTCAAAATTTGTCGTTGATACAAAGCTAAACTATACAATTTTTTTTTGTCAGATATATTATCATAATTATAATAATCGAAGAAAGAGTTTTCCATACATTTATTGTATTACATTTTTTTTGTATTATTGGAAATATATATTGATTTTTTAATTTGTATATGTCATGTCCCTTCCCTTTCCTCCCTTCCATCTCCTGAACCCTCGTTTTTTAATTTTTTTTTTTATAAGACTAGATATAGAATGCGATTTCGCTTAATGTAACGTCGTGAATTTTTTCGAGGAAATCTCTTTGTGCCAGATAAGCCAGAAAAGTGCATGTAATTTTTCAAAGTTTCGTTTCACAAATCATTCCCAAAATCGAAATAAAAAGCGTCTAATTTTGATACATACTTTTAGAGTCAGAATCGAATAGTTTTAACTTAGGTAAAAAAAAATATATATATTTTGTTACAACCACGAAAGTTTTGAAAAGACGATTTATGGAAAACATGATTTCTCTATTTTCGAAAACCGCGTACACTGAGACTGAAGATGATGAAAAAAAAAGAAAATGAGCAAGTCCCGACTGCCTAAAAATGTTCAATCTAAGACTGATTTTTTGTCCCCGAAGCTTGGCATGAATTTATGAAAATATCCCAGGTTACTACGAGAAACGAAAAGGCATATCGCAAAAATGTGTAACAATATACAAAAAATGAAAAAAAAGTATGTACTGTTTCATCCTTATCGTCCAAAAAATCTTGGAATTGAGGCTTGTACAGTCTTGATTTATATTATAAATGTGCGTATAAGGTTGCGAAAAAGCGCCGGGACGTTTCGTGGGAGGATTGTACGCTTTTTCCGCGCAACGTCGGGCGCGTTTTCGCATGTGCTTGATTGAGCCGCAGCCGAAAAGCTGGGGAACGAAAAAAAAAAAACAAAACGTAGCTCCTTTTCCAACGTTCGATCGCTAAAATTTGGCAGTAGATTCGCGAGGCCTTCGGTGAGCGTGAAGTCGCGCTGGTAAATTTACTAGGATGATACCAACAAAAAGGCTAATTTTTGCTAACTTGACTGGCGCCGCTTCGCGTCTCATCGAAATTCGAATCTTCTGCGTTCTTCGCGCACTTTATCCAAGTGATAAATTAAGGCTTTCAATGTTAATCTAATTATACACAACTATACGATAGATAATTTTTTTATCCATGTTTGAAAAACGAGCGGCGAGGAAAAATTGTTGTTCCAATTGACCCACAACAAAACTGTTTGTAACAACGGGCATTCGATGACCAGGCAGGGTACCATCATCTTGAAAACGTTTCTTTATTATCGTTTCGATTTCGACTCGAGGACCAAACCATCATCTTGGTTTTCGGCTCTCAACTATTATTGTCCATTTTTCTCGAGGAGAGTATTTTGCGATTTTTATGCAGCATCTCGCGCAATATAATACGCGTGCATGGGCAATGATGAGTATTGAACTGATTGTGGGGAATGCGAGTGAAGTAACTAATAATATGATTTGTCACATATGTATATGGAATAATACACGAATAAAGAAAAACGCTTCTATTGTAAAATTCACAACGCTTATTTCGTACAACGCACGATTTTATTTTCCATTCAGTTTTTTTTACATGAAAATTGTACATTTTTTTTTCTTGTTTTTTTTTTTTAAATAAAATTTTGCAAGTCTTGAAAAATTGATTGGATGGTGCTGCACTGCCTCTGCAAAATGACGGAATGAAACATCGATGCACTCTATAAATGATCTAGACCATCCGTTACATACATTTCACGAATCCACGATATTTACGTTAATCGAAATAAGCGCAAGTTGCGGCCAAAGAACAACAACCTCTTCAAAAATCATAGCAATACAATTTTAGCAACTTGAACTTATTTTTACCTTACTGCTACAGGGTTATATAAGATTATCATTTTTTTTTCTTTTTTTCGTCCAATCTTTTTTTTTCTTTTCTCATCAAGTTTTTTTCCCATCGTGTTTTTTTTCTGTGGACACATCATAAGAAACAAGGTGAATACAAAAAATTATCTCCAGGTTGTACCGCGTGCTTAGTTTTTTGAAAATACAACGCTTCATGCAAATGTTAAACAGAATTTCGAGTTGTTGAGTTTTCAGTTACCTTAACTTACCTTAAGGTCAGTAAGGCATGTAAAATCCTCGTCTGTAACTCCTGTAAAGAAAATGAACATTACAATCCGCAATGACTTTTTTTACAAACCGTACGTAATTTGTCAAGTATTTTTTACCGTGGTCTCCTTGTAGGCCGATAACCAAAGTAAGCGCTGCCACGAGAAGTCCCTCGAGTCGTGCCTCGGAAACTTCTGGTTCCTCTTGGGCCCCTGTCGACACGGAAAGTTATTTTCAATATAATTACTGGCATTTCATTTTTCACGTCATCTTGTGAACATTTGTTACCTATTAGTAATCGACATTCCAGGTCTGTTTGTTCTTTTTGGCATGACTTTGATTTGCCTCGCTCTAAACATGGACTCGTCCATGGCCATCGCGGTTTGCACGGAATCTCGATCCGTGAACTCGATGTAGGCGAAACCTTTTGGGTGCCCATCGAATTTATTGCAAAGGATCGTAACTCTATTCACGCCTCCGCAACCATGGAAATGCTGTTCTAATTCTTCAGCAGTCGCGCCGTAGTCGACCTGGAGAAACCAATTATTTTTAAAAATAATTTAAAAAGATAATTGCAAATAAATCAAGTAGAGTGACATTACATTTCCCACGTAGATGGATCTGTTGTCGACCTCCATTTTATCTTCTATCGACATGTTGAGTGGACTAGCTGTAAAAAATTACACAAAAAACAAAATTAGTGTTACTTGAAATGAAAATAGGAAGGAAAATGACGAGTTATAATTACTTATTCCTGGGGGACTACCCATGTGCATTTGTTTATCTACTTCCGACTGCAATTGCTTCAGTTTTTCAGCTTCTTGCTCCATTTCTCTTACTCTTAGCTTAATAGCTTCCAGCTCCTGAGGAAAAAAAATTGAAAATTCATTTAAACTGTTTTTGAAAATGTTTGCAAGATTCACGAGGTTTAATTTCTATTCTTTTATTTCAAATCTGACCAATATGTATGCACACAAATAGAAATTATAAATATATACATTTACATTATAAACATTATTCCAAATCCACTTATGAGCGGTTGAGAGAAAAAGACAAACTAGTAAGAGACAAATAGAGTAGCAACTTTATCTTTTCTGTCTCTTTACTAGTTTGCTTTTTGCTCTCAACCACTCTTATGTAAATAATTTTTATGCAATCGTATTGTTTTCTATTATATAAAAATTTATACTTTATTATAATTTTTCAAACTATAAAAAACTTGCTCAAATATTATTTTAAAACAATAAAAATTGTATGCATCAATTTTCTTTTTTTAATATAACATCTGCGTATGATGTGTTTTCTTTTATTTTGCTGAATGTCTGGTATTTCTATAAATTATTATTATTTTTTGTAGAATCTAATGAAGTAAAAAAGTTGTAAAGAATAGAAAGAAAAGAAACGTTTTATAGAGTTTGATTTATTTTAGATTAATTTAAAAAATTTTACAATATTGGGTTGTTTTTCAATCGATTTTCGAGCCGTGATTTTTAAGTTTTACCTTTACTTGTTTCTACTTACTGGATCATCAAGATTGGCCTCGTTATACTCGCATTTCACATCATCCTGCATGAGTACATCGCTATCTTGGCCATTTTCTAAGCCGTCCAAGACGTCAATTTGTTCTGAAATAATGTCTGATTCCGACATTCCTGGAAAATAATAAAAAAATAACCAATTTATATAATTTCAAATATATCAATCACTGCAAAAATTACAAATTTAGATTCCTACTTTAAAAAATTTTTTCTTCAATTTTTGACAAACGATAGGGTAATTTATTGGTGAGTAAATTTTCTGATTTTTAATCCTTGAATATGCACAAAAATCAAATTGATTAAAATTATACAAGTCTCTTATTCAAATTGGATTTTATTTTTTGCCGTAATTTTGATTATAAAATCATCCATTATATACCATCTTTCAACAAAAGGGTTAAAAATCCAAATATCGCGCTATTTTGCAAAAATTGCTAGATTTAAATATGATAAACAAACAAAACAAAAACTTGAACTTTAAAAATAGTACAAGCATTTATTTACTATAAAAAAAACGAAAATAAATGAACAAAAATAATACCAGCGGAAATTCAACGTCCCGGTAATCAACTTGCAAAACTGTCAAAAAATCTGCTCATTTCGTGGGCGAGAGAAAAACGTAGGAATTCAGTGGATACTCACTGTGTACGGAAAAACGAAAAGGGCGAAAAATATCAAATAAAATCTGTCGAAATTTCTTGTATTGTTCTCACAAGCGTCGGCGTTGAATCAAGTCAAATCAAGTTCAATCAACTACGTATAAACCAATATGGCCGACCGGTATGACGACGAGCGTGTTGTGTTCTTTTTTAGGTTAGGTATGCATGCCACAAATATAACATAACATAATCAACACAACGCACGACGTAAACTTAAGCTTAATCACAATCATCACAATAATCACAATAAAAAATACAATATGGCCGCCGCAGGAAATTTGAAATTTATATTTTAATTCAAGCACTTGAACAAATTTATCACTTCAAAATTTAAGGGAGGCTATTTTATTAAAAACTTTTTTTTTTGTGTAAATGTTTTCATTTGTCCACTAAAAATGTCAAAATTTGGTAATTTTGACGATTCGGAATTAAAGAAAAAAAGATTTAACTTAAAATTTTTGAACGGTGGATAAACGAAATGAGGTTTGATCGACGTGCCGTCACTAGGGTCACTAGGCAAACAAATTTAAGTATTCCTGTTCGTTTTCATAGGTTTGCAGTAAGTTTGTTTCAGTTTGGTTGGTTTGTGTTGTGTTTGGTTGTGTACAATTTGATTACCAGCGCAGACGTGCTCGTGCATGTTCGTGCTTGCTCGTGCTAGCTTTCTTCGAAAAACTAAAAGCATCAAACCATCAAACTCTTCCAAAATAGAAGGATCGACAGTAATAGTCAAAAAAAGAAACGATTCGGTGTCTTGTGATTTGAGAAAATAAAATGGATCATTCGTCGGTTAAAAGAGTTAAAAGATTCGAAAGCGACAATAATCGCGCGGCACCTACAAACGGAAAATCTTGTGATGAACAAAGCCTTCCGGACCCGGAAGCCCGTGTTTACCAAAAGCCTGATCACGTTTCCGTAGGCTTTTTCGACGCGAACTTCGATCGCGATGTCACGATCAAGGTTTATTAGAATCTCGAAAAATCTAACTTGATTAATACTTCCTCATGATTTTCCATTTATAAAATGTCCTGGATTGTGATAAATTGAATTTGATGAAGAATAGTTTCGTAGTAATTGAGATTTTTTTCTTAAGTAATTACCATATATTCCAGAATATTTTAACGATTTTCTTGTGAATCATAAAATCCATTTAGGGGCGTAGATAGAGAAAAAAGAAGAGAAATTGTAAGGGTTATTTTAAATTATGATTCCTCCTTAATTGGTATTTCACTTCAGAATTTCATTGAAAAAGTTATATTGAGAGGTAGTAGCGCCGTTATTACCCTTGCAAAATCACATATTGTTTACAATATTGTTTTTTAGTGAAAAATTACTAAAGTTTACATGTTGTCTTATGAGTAGAACCAGTTACTAAAATTAAATACTAAATAAATTCTAAATTAAATACTAAATTCGATACTAAAATTTTCACTGTTCCAGGAAAAATAATCATTTATCGAAAATTATAACTCCAAAATTTGTTATACCTAAAACTGACATTTGAATTTCAAGTTTATAATCACGAGTCTGAGATTTCAGTGTGTACATTTTTCTTAATTTTTTTTTTTTTTTTAATTATATAATCATTAATGTCACACGAATCTCAGGTAGGGTTTGAATTTTAAGAATCCCTCATTCCCTATACCCCTGAATCCATTCGAGGTATGATAAAAGTAAAAAAAAAGTACTTTTTAAAAAATTATAGAAATTTGAGGAGGCTTACAGATATATGCGGATCCAGAGCAGAAATCCCTAAGAAGAACTGAGCAAAAAATTATTTAATTCATGGTTGTGTGGTTTTGAACAACAATAATAATGTTGACAAATGAACTTGTTCATTTTTAGACCTGGAAAAAAATTCTGAATTGTAATTTAATCTAATATTTAACAGTCAGTAAATTAAGTATAATATGACACCTCAAAAGTTTTTGTACTTATAGCTTTTACTTTTTGTTTCTATTATTTAAAAAATTTTTGTACTTATACTTATATTTATGTTATAAATTTTTAAACGGTTCAAAAATCCGAGTTTTTCAAGGATAAAAATTTTGCCTTCTATTGTGAACTTTTTAGAAATATCTGGATTATTTATATGTAGCTAATATTGTTCTGCAAACCCAGTTTTTTGAACATTTGAAATTTCTGTATTTTATGGCATATCGCGAATTTTTGAAGTGAAGTTTTGAGAAAGGAAGGTTCACAAATGCATGGAAAAAACATATCCAGAAATATTAACATACAAACGTAGTAATATTAACCTTTATTTGAAACAAACAATTTCCGAATACTAAAACTCCAGATTGAAAAGTTGCTTTTTGAGAAACTAAATTATTTATATAGTTTTAATCCTTAGGTCGATGATCAAAGTTTCAGCGCCCACAAAATCATACTTGCATCCAAAATACCATACTTTTGCACAATGTTCCGGAACAATATGTTTGAAAGCACAAAACAGGAAATTACGCTCCATGACATTGACGCTGGGTAAGTTACAACGAAGTATAGTAAAAAATCAAAAACTTTCCATCTTACTCACTAAAAAACTTGAAAATCGACCAATATATTGAACTGCTTTCCAGTCATACATATTTTCTTTTATCAATATGTAATTATGACTTGAATACAGATGGGTCATTCTACGCCAGATATACCACTAACATCAAGTTTGAATTTCACTCCAAGTTAGATTTTCCTAAATTTTATTAAAAAAAGAAAAGACTTCTTGTATTTTTGTTCCACATCCTTTGTTGGAATTACAAGTTAACATTATTTAAACTTTTATTGTCTAATGAAGATTACTTTTTTAAATTGCTTTCGAGTAACAATTGTTTTTTCCTCAGTATCAGCTTCTTTTACAATGAAATTGGTGATTGATTATGATTACTTTTAATTTTGCCATATACAATATAAAGAAAATTATTTATTTATTTGAGAAATATGCAAGCTTGTAAAACAAATTGCCTTCACAATAAAAAGACATTTTCTAATAGGAATTTTTTACTTCTCTATATATTGCAATATACTTGAGAGAATATTTCACAAAAATTTCAGAGAAAACAGTCAAAAAATAAAGTTGTGTTGCTTCAAGCACTTGAATACATTTTACAGATATTTTTTCAAATACTTCTAGACAATAACCCTTTTATAAAATGTAACCATGGTTTTTTGTAATATTTTATACCTAAATGTTTTAATAGTAGAGCAATTTATTTATTAGTACAGTAAATAACAATTTTTATAATGAGGTAATAGGAATGAAAAAATTCCCCACAAATCTTTGTCAGTGGAATCGGCAATTGTAATATGCATTTTCACAGTAAGTCAGACTCGGTACATAAATTCTAGATGTAAAATACTTCACTGCACAATACGAAATTTTATACTTAAAACATGTCAACAATTCATCTTTCTAACACTTGAAAAGTTGGAATAATTCACACATTATGCTGAAAAAAGTATGTGTATTTCATTTTTATGTTTGAAATTAAGAAAAAAACAACTTGGAGTAAATTTCAATGTTGGTAGTAAATCTAACATGAAACGACTCATACCTGGAAAACCATAACTCAGATTCGGTCCCAGATTGGATCAATTTTTGATCAAATATTGAGTTACATCTAATATATGATCAAAAATTGATCCAATATCTGGGACCGAATCTGGGTTATGGTTTTCCAGGTATGTATATCAAATTCAAAAAATGAGACGTAAAAATATGTTTGCAAATTTTATTCTTGTGAGTATGTATTAAAAAGTTGTTCTGTATCAAAGAAGTTATATTATTTAAGGCTGTAAGAACCACAATTGTTTAAGTTAGAAAAAACAACTATTTCTTTCGATAATAAATTGTATATAAAAACTTTTATATTCAGATAAATTCTTTACTTCGAAAGTATCAAATATTGATTCTGTTGGAGACGAAATTTTAATATACAGAATGCACTGAATTTCCTGCTCCAGAAATGAACATGGTATTTTTCTTTCAATTTATGAGAAGTTTTTTTTCATTTTTGAAATTCTGAAAAATGATCACGTTATTCAGCTTTTTCATTATTTTATGCAGGAACATATTATAATTAGGAAGTTTTATCAATTTTCGTTATTGCTGATACCATTAGTTTATCAAAAAATATTTGACACGTATTTTTCTTCTTGGTCGAATCTAAAAAATTGACGATACGACATCGTTTCAAAAAGTCCAATAAAGTGACGACATTCTAACTATATAACGTCACATGCATGATCAGTATGTCTATGAATATGAAGTTAAAAATTCACATATTCTTTGAAATAGTTCTATTTCAAAGAAACAAAAATATATGTATCGATTTTTTCTCTAAAATAGTACATACATATTTTTTCAAATTTAATTTTTTTTATGCAACTATCCAATTGCTCCATAAAAAAGTGATACATTATTGGAATATTTTACGAAAAATAATGAGTAAAAAATTCACAGTCGAAAGAAATAGTATTTGATAGACATTATCCCATAAAATGTCAAAACCTCAGATTTTGAGAATTTTTGATGCCAAATGTCATGATTCGTAGACGAAGAAGTCAAATAACTCGATAATTTTCAGGATTTTAAAAAGTGGCTGAGGACATTTATAACACAAAAAGCAAAAAAATTTTTTTTTCTTTTTAGCGAAGAGAATTTGGTACATCCTGTAATGAGTACAAGGAGTTGTAATTTGATAACATTAACTAACATATTGTTTGCATTAACGATTGTAGAGCAATGAAGGTCCTCATAGATTTTGCTTATAGCGGCAAAATCATCTTAACCAAGGAGAACGTGCAAAGTATAATGGCGGGCGCCTCATATCTAGCCCTTGACGAGGTGAAAGATGATTGCGCTGAGTTCCTACAAACCTTATTTGACCCTGAAAACGTTCTTGAAATTCGTCGATTCGCGGACACTCAGCTGTGTCCAACTTGTTGATAATGCCGACAGGTACATCAGCAAGTATTTCTGTAAATTCGCGCAAGGAGAAGAGTTCTTGGAACTATCCCTCGAATATCTCAAAGAGCTGATACGTAGGGACGATTTGTGCATTCCTTCGGAACAGCTTATTTTTGAAGCTGTCATGCGATGGATAAAACACAGTATCGAGAGCAGATCTGAAAAACTTGCAGAATTGTTGAGTCTGGTTAAGTTGCCTCTGCTTTCACCTCAATACTTGATGGATCACGTGGCCAAGGAAGAACTCATCCGAGTATCTCATCCTTGCAGGTAGAGTTGA
>JAPYZL010052168.1:0-32880 GCA_030522825.1 Platygaster orseoliae | reverse complement strand
TTCACATTGTTTTTAAGTATTGATAGATTTATAATATTCTCCACTTTTTTTTAGAAGTGATAAAGTTTTGAAGTATTTTACTGTATTTTTGAAGATTGTATAATAAATTTCTAGAATTTTATTCTCTTGTATTTAAAGTTTTGTGGATTTTTGGGGGAAATAACCCTAGTGATTTTGATTTTTATAAACAAAAAAGGCAAAATTTTTATAAAAATCATGAATTTTTTAGAAGAATTCCGTTTTTGATAAAGTCGACCTTATAAAATTTTTATAAAAAAAAATGAGGTCTATGAAATGACCCTATGAAAACTTTATATAAAAAAATATTTGAGCCCCGTACATTTTTTTATAAAATTTGATATACTAATAAAATTAATATTTTGGACAGTCCCATAATTGAGTTTTGTTATTGAAAATTTTTTTTTTTGAATTTCAACTCCAACGTAACTAATATTCATTTAGTTTTAAATTCATTTCAACAGTAAAATGAATTTTATTTTCCGGTATGAAATTCAACATACATTTAAATTTCCCGCGTGCGCCAACTGAACGCGCAGTTATATCTTTCCGACAATCGTCACGTGATTTCGATTTCACTCCCTCAAACAGAGAAGTTTCACTTCAAAAACTCAAAAATCACATAGAATTCAGAAAATGTCTCAATAAACTTGCATATCGCTTGAAGCAGTAGTGAAAAATATCGGAAAATATCCGTTACATATTCATACGCGAATAGCTCGGGAGCAGAGGAAAAATATCCAAACGCATGATAAATTCACGTGTTTAAATTCGTCAAGACACTTTTTACATTCTACGACTCGCTGGAAATTCTGTATTATTCATGGTACAAACGTTCTTCGCGTCAAGTCTCGTCGACATTGAATCGAAATTTTTGTATTATTATCATGAATACCGTGACACATACGTGACGTTGATTAATTTGGAATCCCAGAAATGTCTGCGTTATACCGCTGCACGAGTTCTGCCCTGTTGTTATATTTGACTGACTTTATTCCTACCAAGTTTTCCAACCAGGTAAATACCACGTTTTATCGCTTTTCAAGTGAAACGAACTTTCGAAATTATTCATAAATATGTTTAATACACTCTAATGTATTTGTTCAAAGTTATTTCTGAATCAAGAGAGGGATTAATTCCAGAAGTACTTTTCCGACCGAGCGAAGCGAGGACCAAATATCAGCGAGATTTTCATTTATAAGGTATAAGAAAAGTTAACAGATGGTTACTTGAATACGTGTTTAAGTACGCGAATGTAATCATGCAACTGCAATGTGAAACTTTTCATATTTCCCACAATCCGTTAAATCTGAAGTACTGTTTGAGTAAATTGTATGAATTTCGTATCCGTGAAATCGATATGTATTTATCCAGTGAACGAAAAGTTACGTTAATTAAAAGTTACGCTGGAATTATTGATCCGGAAAAGCTCAAAGCTCCGTAATATTTCCCTCGCTAAAAGTTTCAGCTTCACTAAAGTCGCTTTAAATAATTATAAATTCATCCGACCAATAATACAACTTCATCGTGTTTTTTGGTGTAATGGAAATTTTTTTATTTAATGTATATTAGGAAAATTACGAATCAGTGATAGTTAATTTTTTAAAGTATTGGAAGTTCATTTAATTATATGATGTTTTTGCAGTGAAAAATCGTAGGAGTTTAGAAACTTTGATAAACTGTGTGATAAATAATAATGAAAGAATGAAAATCTAGAAGTTTTAGTATTTTGTAAGTAATGAAAAATGAGAATTTTTGTTTTCAAAAAAATAACTCATATCTTTAAGTAAAATTTGGTGAAATGTAAATCCTGCAACATTTCAGCACGAATCGTGAATATAATTTCAGAATTTAGTACGAAACGGAAGCGTTCTCTTGGAAAAATTTAATAGGATAATGCTCTCAGCGTATGTACAATCCCGGCAGTTTTCCGTAATTTAAGGATAAAACTTCTCCGCCTTAATCGCGAAATCGCTACACGAAAAATTGCAAGTTTCATCCGACCTCCGTTCTACGTAATGACATGCATAGCAAGCATTTATTCGACTCATCAATTTATGCAACACTTTTGCGTCTACGCTCGCGAATACTCCACTTATATATATATTTTTTTTTTTGACGATATCAGTTTCATCAACAATTATTTTCGTATGAAATTAATGTAACAAAACTTCTTACAAAATATGTATTTTTTCAAAATGCTCAATAATAACATAAAATTCAGAACTTGAAGACATTAATGCATTATATTTTTGAAAAACACATTAAATAAGCATTCAAAATTATAACGAGAAATCATATAAACGAAAATTAAAAAAGAAAACATTTTGGAGTATGGGATAAGAGTGAAAATTAAATGTTCAGTGGCAGAAAAAAAAGCAGAGCGAGTTGTCGTAAGAGATAAAACACTGAAAACACAAATGGCCCTTATAATTATGCACGAGCTTAATTAACATCGATGGAGCCCCATTGTGAATTTTCTTCGTGAAAAAATTTTCCACGGAGGAAAATTACAATTCCGCGTGAATATTCGCGAGCAGCTCTTGCGTGAGGGCGGGTACGTGACGCTCTTGATTCTCGCTTGAAATACCGTGCTTCGTGAGGCCAAGATTCCGCGCACTTTCCAACTAAGTTTTATTTTACAAGGAAAGAACAAACATTCCGATTGGCGTTTTCGTCAAACGTCAGTTATTTATTCATGTCTGTGATTTTGAGGAAATTATTGTTGTTTTATTTCTTAATTCAATAATTTTTACACTCGCACCGAGTAAAAAGTTGTATTCAATATCATGAAAATATTGTGAATAATATAATATTCCATGATATTTATTTTGTTTACCCAAGTGCTTATCTCGTTATCTTATCTGACCCAAGAGCTTAACATTCATAAAGTTTGCAAAATTTTCGTGAATTCAAGAATTTTCAAAGCTTCCTGATATTTTCAATCTGAAGTACATTAAATTTGTCAGTATTTTTCAATGATTTCGAAATTTCGAAATAATTACAGAATATTAAAATTTATTATGAAAATCTAAAAGTTTTGAAAATTTTTAGGTATCTGAAACTTTTAAATTTAATTTTCTTCAATATAAAATTTCCGATAAATTTATAACTTTCTCCAATAACTTCTAATCATTAATTCATTTTCATTTTTTTTTTTTTTTATATAATTTCGAATTTCGATGTAAATTTAAAATTCAGAATGAAAATTTGTAAAATTTTTGAAATGATGACATTTTTGAAAAACAATGAACTTATGAAATATTTGGATTCTAAAACTTCAAACTTGATTTTTCAAATTTTTAATGAATTTTCAATTTTTTTTATTGACAGTTGATCATGAACTGTTAATTGTGATTTAAAAAATTTTTTATTTCAAATTTTAATTCAGAATATTAAAATAAAAACTTGGGAAATTTAAGATTGCATAGAATGCAATGAAGACAAAGATTTTCAAAATTTAAAAATAAGAAAATTAGCATAAGTCAATGCTAAAACAATAACAACTATGCTATCACACAAAAAATTAACTGTTTCAAGTTTGAAAATTTTTCGTGAGTTCAATAATTTTCGAAGTTTCCTGATATTTTCGATCTAAAGTACATTAACTTTGTCGGTAATTATTTTCAACGATTTTGAAATATTTATACAACATTAAAATTTATGAAAATCTAAAAACTTTGAAAATTTTTGGATATCTGAAATTTTCAAGTTTAATTATTTTCAATTAAAATTATTTGCTAATTTTATAATTTTCTTCAATTTCTAATTTTTAATTCATTATCGATTTTTATTTTTAAAATTTTGAATTTCGATGTAAATGTAAAATTTAGAATAAAAACTTGTAAAATTTTTAAAATGATGAAATTTTTAAAAAACAAAGAACTTTTGAAATATTTAGATTTTAAAACTTCCAAATTTGATTTTTCGCATTTTTAATGTAATTTAAATTCTTTTATTTACAATTGATAATCAACTGTTGATTGTGATTTTTCAAATTTTTAATTTAAATTTTAATTCAAAATATTAAAGTTAAAACTTATGAAATTTTAGATTGCATAGAATGCAATGAAAACAAAAATTTTCAAAGTTCAAAAAAAGAAAATTATCATGAGTAAATGCTTCAATAATAATAACAACGCTGTCTCAAAAATAATTAACTCCTTAAAGTTTTGATGCCTTTTCAAACATTTTGAAATTTTTAACATTCGTAAAAAGTTTGAAAAATTTTCTCGACTTCAAAATCAAAGTTTCCTCATATTTTCAATCTGAAGTACATTAATTTTGTCATTAATTTTCAACGATTTTGAAATTTTGAAATATTTTCAGAACATGAAAATTTATAAAAATCTAGAAACTTTGAAAATTTTTGGATAGGTTTATTATTTTAAATTTAAAACTTTTGTTAAATTTATAATTTTCTCCAATTTTCAATTATTAATTCATTTTCGATTTTTATTTTTAAAATTTTGAATTTCGATGTAAATTTAAAATTCAAAATAAAAATTAGAAAAATTCTGGAAATCATGAAATTTTCGAAAAACAAGGAACTTCCGAAATATTTGGATTTTAAAACTTCCACATTTGATTTTTCGTATTTTTAATGAATTTTCAATTTTATAATTGACAATTTATCATCAACTGTTAATTGTGATTTTTCAAATTTTCAATTCAAATTTTAATTCAAATTAAAAAAAAAACACTTGGGAAATTTAAGATTGCATCGAATGCAATGAAGACAAAGATTTTCAAAATTTAAAAATAAGAATATTGGTATGGGTCAATGCTTGAACAACAACAGCTATGTGATCTCAAAAGTAATTAACTCTTCAAAGTTTTTTAATGCCTTTCAGGATCATAAATTTTATAGGATTTACAATATTTTTCAACTCCTACATAACATAAAAACATTAAATAATTTTCACATATTCTAACTTAATCTGACCTCGTATTTCGACAGACAATTGGCAACGAAAAATTAGTGTTTCGGAAGAATAACTTTTTTTCGGAAAAACGGCACGTGGGAAAATCGGTGTGTGAAAAAATGAGTTTCGGAAAAATATCCTGCTACGATCATTATAAATTCCATAATTTTCCCCCACCATTAATCAAAATCCGCCACTGTCGTATGAATAATGAAAACGTACATTTTTCACGTGCGAAGTCACACCGTTTGAAATCATTGCCTGTTGGTGACACTTGTCAGGCACAGAAAACGTCCAAAAACGTTGCCAATTAAAAATATTCTGCCAACGCCGTTTCATCGCGAGTTCCGTTCTCGCGAAAACCTGCTGCGCGCGATATTTCTGCAAATGACAACTCGAATAGTCAAATAATGTGCTCCGAAAATTCGTAAGATAATAGCCATCTCCATTTCAAAGTACGCTTGAAAAATTGAGTTTCAATGGCGAAGTTTAAAACCCGGAATAAGTAGAAATACAGATTTCAAAAATTATTTTGTAGAAATGCTGATGGCTCATTAAAAAAATTTTGGGTTGATTTTTCATTATAATTTCCCGAAAAGTTGTTTATGAAAATTTTTTGTCTCAGTATTCTTAAATGCAACTTTAAAATACATTGACGTCAGGGGGTTTAGGGGGCGGAGCCCCCCGACGGGGTCCAGGGGCAGAGCCCCGGCGAAATTACATTTCAATTACATTATTTACAGAAAATTAATTCAAATAATTTAAATAAATTAAAACGCCTAAAACTTTCCGTTTCAGTATTGAAAATCGAAAACCTAAACCAAACTCGTGCAAACTGTGCCTTAATCGAAAAAATCGTCGAAAATTGCCAAAAAAAGACAGGTAATTTACGGATAGCTCGTGATGAGCGATTCGTATGTTTTTTTTTCGCCTCTTGAACCGAGTGCGCAAATCTGTGCTCCCCGCACATTTGGATGAGCCTCCATTGGAGCCATAAGCAGTCGGCCAAGTACACAAATCGATGCGCCTTTTGTTCCCTCATTGCATGTTTCGCGAAACAATACTCTGTATTGTGCGATTCCTTCCATTGTGCATATTTGATGGGGGAAAAGGGCAAACAGAGATTGCGAGCGACGGAAAAGCCCTGGGAAACCAGCGATCACGGAAATCGTTCGGGGACTGAAGATGACGAGCCCGATCCAATCCCGCGTCATTGGCCACGGTCAAATGCTTTTCCAACCGAAAAGCCCGCATTTCCTCCCGATTCCAGCTTTTTCATCACGACGAAATCACTGACATTCGATTTTACATGTATGAAAAAAGGGCGTTAACTGCTCTCTAAATCTGAATCAGTCAACATTTAATCAATTGAATCTGTCAGTGATGATTTGACTGAAAAATCTGTTCCCAGGTAAAAATGAGTAGATATCTGGAGATCTGCAATAGATCTATGGATATCTGTAGAGGATCTTTAGATATCTACTATAGTTGTCTATAGATCTCATTTGATCTCGTAACAGATAACCGTAGACTTACATAGATTTACAGGTAGATCTCTGTATATCTACTCCTAGATCACCATAGATTCTTATAGATGTACTACTAGATCTCCGTATACTATCTATACTATCTATTCTCCGTATACTATCTACTTGTAGATCTTGGTTGATTTCCATAGATCGGTTGGTAAGTCTACGAAGATCTTCATAGATCTATTTGTTCATCTCGGTCATTTACATGTACTGCTGGTAGATCTTTGTAGATTTGCGTATATCTACAAGTAGATTATATCTTTCATCTCTCTAGATCTACGATGGGGAGTTGTTTTTTTCTTTACTTGTGTTTTTATAAGAAAGTATTGGATTGATGATATGTTCAAACCCCTCCTGAAGTAAGACTGCATAGCTCTGCAAAACGTCCCAGTTTCGACTCTCGGACTTGATATCGATGAAAACTCCTTCAAAACTTCATCATGAAGCATTATCAGTCCTCGAGCAGAAACTTGCCCGAAGCTCTCCGAAAACGGAGCACAATATCGCGGCTCCGGATCACGGGGCCAACATTTCTAATTGAGATCTTGAAGGAGCCACAATGTTTCATCTTTCAAGCAAGTTATATGCATCGTAATCACACTCAGCGAAATTCCACCGGCTAGCGTTACGTATATATACAGTTACGCCGAGTTGCAAGTGCCAGCGAAATTAATCATAATATTATTTTGTACAGAGGCCCCGAGTCAAGTTTTAATGGCGCCCAACTTGCGCGAAACTTTTGCGTGTACTAGCAAAACGCAACTTGTCATCCACGCGAAGAAGAAGCTCTGCAGCCGTGAAACTCGGCTGTTGGCGAATAATAAAAGCGAGGCGCGTCACGTGCGACAAATTAGCGCTATTTCGACAGTGCATTCATCGCACGATCTCAGTATAACAGCGGACGTACATCGCGCGAAATTAGCAAATTGCGTACGGCGCGTTTTAATCAAATCGCGAAATGTTCGAGCATATGAATCATAGATTACAAGCCCTGTTTGACGACGGATCAAAATGATCATTGCGGTTGACAATCGGGTCTCCAATTCCAATTGTCGTTTGTTTTGTTTGAGAGGGATTTTTTATGACAACGCCCCGCGTTGTCATAAAAAATCACTGACAAAATTTGTCAATGTTTGCCATAAATATAGTACAGTAAGAAATTTCGATTAAAAAGAATAATATTTGAAACCAAACTACGATAACAATATTTAAAAAGTAAAATATTTAGAAAACTGACTTGCAGTTACATAAAAATGTTACTGGATGATTCTTGATTTCTTTAGTTGATTGACCCTTGATATTAAGGTTTATCGAAATATGAGAAAATCAAGTATTGAACAATAATTGCTGATAAAAATAAAGTGAAAATTCAAGTTAATGGCAGGAAAATAAATCGGTTTAGTTTGAATTTTTCATACACTGAACGTGAAGAAAAAATATCTACTTGAATCTGGAGCTTAGTTCTTGAATAATTGATAAAGTTCGATCACCTTAAAAGCTTACGTGAAAAATTTATCAGAAGAACCTCTAAAAAGGTATAAGTACCAGGGGCGTAGGCGGAAAAAATGTTTGGGAGGGGTTTTTTGAAAAAATCTGTCACGGTATTTTTGTCATAAAGAAAGAAGTCTACTATGAACTGAAACTTCTAATGGCTCACTATAAAGTGAAACTTCATATGGTCTACTATCAAGTGAAACTTCTAATGTTGCATTATAAAGTGAAATTTCTTACGGTTCCTATAAAGTGAAACTTCTAATAGCTCGCTTAATAGTGAAATTTTTTATAGTCTACTACAAAGTGAAACTTTTAATGGCTCACTATAAAGTGAAACTTCTTATGTCTCACCATAAATAGTCAGTGACACGGCTGAATGAAGTATCCTTATATTATACACTCTATTATTTATATTATTCATAGATATATATTTATTTGCGAATTTTCATTATGACAACTTCCATTTTTATTCTCGTTACATCATATATTGAAATTTTGTTTAATATACTCATTTTTCCAGTCCATACAAAAACTATTATTTTCCCAGAGCTTTATGACTCGCAATTGAATTTATTACATGAAAATCAAGAAATTATTAACAATTTCACTACCTCTACAAAAGCTATAAACAAAATCTTCCTCTTGGATGGGTGAAAAAAGGCGAATGAAGCATATTTCAAAGCTGCACTCAAGAAAAGTTCCTTCAAAAAGTTAACGCAACGCCGTTACTTTTATTGCAGTCGCGGATGTAAATCATGTTGATGCGCTTAAAATTGCTATGAAATGAGTTGGGTCACTGCGCTGTCGCCGATGGTTATTCGAGATGAAAAACTTTTACTTTTTATTATGAATATTCCTCGCACACTGTAACGAGCAACTTTGTGATTTCCTTCTGCGCATTGACGTGAAAGAAAGAGGAAACAATTTCAATGCGTTTTATGCTTCGCGTTTTTGGAGTCGTAATTAACATCGTGTTTCGTGAAAAATCCGGTTTTTCTGCAAAGCATTAATTACAAAATAATTACACTCGCGATTATCTGCAATTATTCACTTATCGATTGCATAACTGAATGCAGTATTTGAGGTCTTGAGAGGAAAATTTATAATAAATTAATACTTGGTGAATTGAAAACGTTTTTATTTTTTGTTGAGAATGATAATTTGCAGTTTTTGAAAAATTTGGTACTTTTTGAGTTTCGAAAAATATTGAAAAGATTACGTAAATATTCCGAGTTTTTATTTAAATAGTCGAAATTTACTGTTTAAGTTACTGTAGTTAAAATTTTGTCATTTTTCACATTTCCTTATTATTTCTAACTTTCTTAAATTATAAATTTCCATATATCTTTCTGGTATTTCTTCTTCTGAAAATTTTCAAGAAAACAATATTAACAGATTTTCTCAAAAACCCCTCTCTCCTTCCCTGCCATAGCCTCATTTTCCTGAACCAAAAGTCTTGTTGGATTTCAAATTTTTTAAATTTGAAAAACAGATTTCAGAATTCACCAACAAGGATAATCTTTCAGAGATACCGAAATCTCCATTGAAAAGATCTCGGAGAATGGCAAAAATATTCATAGCGATAATTGAATTATCGGTGAAATGGGATATTGAAATTCAAGGTGCATCAGAAGAGTCAGGTCAATGGCATTTGCTCCAATCATGTATAACACGATCAGATCCACTTGCATCGACGCCAGATGAAGCGTCGTGGTTGTCGTCCCCTCAAATTAACCGTGCAATTGTCGTTGCTTTCGAGCCTCCTCAGTCACGGCGCCACCTCGACTTTCTCGTTAAATCGCGTTACTTCAAAGCAAACTCGGGAACACGACTGAAATTGGTCTGGATGCACGTCGTGAAATCGAATTCCCCCTTTCATCGTACATTTTCCATTCAATGTAGGGCGATTTTAACTGTTAACCCCGGCAGCCAAAGCCTATCCATCTTCGAGAATCGAATTCAATGGGAAATTGGCGAAATGAATTCAGTCAGTTTGACTTTTGACCCGAAACGCTTTCATCGCGTCACAATCATTTTCATCGAGAATCAAAATACGCGTTTCGATCAACTTTCCGAATCACGATTCTCATGATTTTTCAATCTTTTCGAGCTACACTGAGAAAAAAATATTGCACTTTTTGCCAGGTATATTGCAGTTTTTACAAATTATTGCAAAACTTGCGATAATTATTTTACTTGTTACAATATTTTACAGGAAAATCGTCATATTGAATAAATTACGATATTTATGACAGTGTTTATACGATTTTAGAAATTTAAAATTTACACGTGCAAATCGTACCATAGGAATAGGGAACTTGAATAAAAAAAAATTGTGAATCCACTTTAGATGTGAACTCTAAAGAATTTTAAAATAATGGACACGGATTTTTTCTTTTTTCGATAGATTGAAAATTGAATTGATGGCGATTCAGGGGTTTTTAAAAAATGATATGACGTCACCATCCATATAAAGATAATAGAAATTTATATGGATCTTGACGTCATACCTCCCACTCTAGATTTTTAAAACCTATGTATCTTCTGCAGTTCTCAATTAATTAATAAATGAAAAAATACGTGTCAATTTTTTTCAGTTATCTAACAGAATTTTTTCGTCAAGTTCCCTATTTCAAACATTACTTATTTATTATCAGTTGAAATTTTATGAAACTTATGAAAATAAATTAAATTTTAAAAAATAATTATTAGAAACATGATATGACAAATTTTTATGATTTTTCTGATTTTTATTATTTTCATACAATTTTCAGAAAATAAGATCTACATAGATTTCTAGTACATTTATGTTAATATGATTATCATTTGAAGTGTTTTTTTTTAATTTGTAGGATTTTATAGTATTTGAAAAGATTTCTCGTATTTTTTTATGAATTTTTAGACATTCATACTTCAACGATTAAATTTTTGTAAACATTTATAATTTTTATTTTTTAGAAAACGGTACTTTCATAGATTCTAAAAAGATTATGTACCTGAAGTTCCAAACGTTTAAAATTAAACGAAAAGAAAAAATATATAAATTCCTGATTTTTCTCGTCATGAAGAACAATGTGTTAAATATTTTTTTGGGGACTGTAAAGTTTGCTGTTCTGACTGAAAAGTCCTGGAAAAAAGCTGGAAAGTTTTTTTTTCTGAAAACTCATATATTTTTCTTTTTCGTTTAATTTTAAACGTTTGAAACTTCAAGTACATGAAAGATTTTTGAAATTTGATGCTCTGTAATAAAGTTCGATAGATTTTTAGTACATCCATAAACTTTTAAGAAATGTGTTCCTGCATACATTTTAAATATTTTATTAATTTCTAGTATTCGCAGTATTTTTCTCTTATTTTTATCTTCCAAACTTCCGAGGATTTTTTAGTATTTTTCAAGAGTTCCCCTGTTTTTATGAATTGCTATACGAATTTTCCTAACTTTATGCTCTTCGATTCAAAGTTACAAAATTTATTTCTTTTTTTTTTTTTTAATTATACAGAAAACAGTATCTTCATAGATAGTAAAAATTTTCGGATTCATGTTAATATTGATTAAAATCAAAAAATTAAAACTGTAAAGTTAGTGCTTTCAAAAATATAAATACGTAAAATGTAATAAATTATAACATTATAAATTTGTTTGAAAATCTTTGAAATTACTTACTGTCTATGAAACTCCAAATCTTAAAGGATCGAATTCCAGAAATTTATATATATATAAATCCATGGTAGTGACAGTAAAACCTTTCAAAACGTATTAATAATAAAAAAAAAACTTATAAACATTGAAAAATATATAAATAAAAAGTTCAACAAATTGCTGTTGACGAATTTTTCCAATAAATTCATGAAAATACATACGAAAAATCTATATAGAAATTTTAGTATATTGAATTTAAAATTATTTTCTATTTATTCATTAAATTTTTCATTACTTGATATTTTTTTGCAGATTACATTTTTTGTTTAATTTATATATTACATTTTAAAGGATATCAAAAGTAAATGTTAAGTGCATATTGATTCTTATAAAATTTCAGTTGTACATTGCAACTTTTGTAACTACTCGAAATAATGATTGAAAATACCCACACTGATCCAAGAAAAGTAAAAGCTCAAACAGTCGAGTTGAAAAAAAGAGCATCCCGTTTCGTGAGTTTCTTTCCCGGATCGTATTTATGAGATCAATCCAGAAAAAACCGGAGAAATTATTCACAAACTACGACTATCACGAAAATACGAGCATTTCTGTATTCCTGTTTGAGAATACTAATTACAGGGGTAATGAACCTCTTTAATTGATAGGACTGGGTTCGTTAGAAAAGCGCCCATTTTCGGGTAGCTTGTAAGATCTTGTATTTTCCTTCCCCGAGAGAAATTGACGTCGTTTATAACTTTATACAGCATGTTAAGTGATTATTTCGCGACGATTTATAAGGCTCGTTAGTTGGGAAGAGTGCCACGTAATAAATGATATTATTAATAATTCCCATGAGACTTTTTGCTTCCGTATTATTACACTATCTTGATCTTAAATCACGAATTTGTTGATTCACAAATGCTTTCCAAGTCGATCAAGTTTTTTTTAACAAGTAATGTAACTTTTACTAATTTGTTTATAAATTATAAATTTTAGAAAAAGCAGAAACATATTTGTAACAACTAGACTTACAATGTTTATCATTTTTTAGTTAAAAAAAAACCTGAATTAACTTGCACTGATACTGGACAACGTACAAATGGCTACAGTGACGTATAAAATCAAAACGAAAACTCTTAAAGATAAAATATTATCTACAAAAACAAAGTGAATAATGATGATTTAATCTATGCTATACTGTATATAGTAAAATTTGCTATATTCCATCTCGATTCCCCATTACCACATTTATTAGTAAAAAGTAATTAATTTTTCTCTCAGTCCATTTTCGTACTTTCATCTTCCAAAAAATACGAAAAATCGCGTTAAATGATTGACCAAAAGCCCATAAACAAATACCCTCGAAAAATGGATAAATCCACTACTCTTTGGCGTGAATTTCTTTCAACGAATAAATACCCGGAACTCGTGTTTAGACAGCGTATATGTCACAGTCAATATGCGAAGTTGGTCAATCTGCATATTGACTGAGCCCGTTAGTCAACATTCATGTTGACTGGTCAGTATGCATATTCAACGCGAGACTTTAGCAAGCTCAAACGCCAACGAATCAATATCTCGCGACGTGAAAAGAAAAGCGGCAGGATAAAAACAAAACTGCAACGGGAATGAGCGCGCGCGAGCACGATCTCAAACACGGAAAAATTAGCGACGCGAATATGAGGACAAAAAGATGATTATGTTAAGTAATTGTAGCGAGTCTTTAGCCGCTGCAACGCCGGAGTAGCGGTTGACGCGCTTGTTTTTCAGCTAACCAAGTTTAATTATCCCCCTCAAACGAGGCGCTATAAAGTCGATACCAAGATCCTAAACGAATCTGTCTTTGCAGCAATTTGCATGGGATTCGAGGATTTCGTATTATAATGGAGTTTCGTGGTTATTATAATGAACTTGCAATAGCGATCGTAACGGGAAATTGCGATTACGGGTAATGATTTCGTGTTGTTAATTTTGTCACTTCGAGTTGTTTTAGTGTCTAATGCAAAGTTTCGAACAGTTTCTTGTCATTTTTTTGAGAATCTTTTTCTGGAAACCAGAAAGAAAAGGAAAGATTTACTATTTCAAGTTGACAGAACCAACTTTTTTGTTGCCTCAACAAATCGATTTTGCTTCCAGAGCACAATTACTATGCAATTTAATTTTATGCACAATGATTGTGTTCTGGCAACAAAAAAATAAGCTACCTAACCAAATTACTTAAATAAATAATTGGATTTTCTTATTTATCCCTGGGTATCTTTTTCATAAAAAATAACTCCTTCTCGATTCCCCAGTCATTTTATTCCATTTTTTAACCCAACGTTTCAACCAACGGTGTGCGGTCCTCTTCAGGGGTACATCTATTTTCAACAATCTTCTATCATGAGTACATAAAAATTTTTTACACACAAAAATAAAAGTAAAAATCATTAATCCGTATACAATAATAAAATCCACTAACAATCATGATCGGAGTGACAATTACAACGTCATCGGTTTCATCTTTTACAGTAAACATCTCGTAAAAGATTCGTCAAAGAATAAATAACTAAGAAACCAGTACAAATGTATAAAAACGTATAAAACTCGCCGAAGCCCAACTCCAACTGAGAAATCAATCGCTACGTCCAAATATATAT
This sequence comes from Platygaster orseoliae, assembly GCA_030522825.1. NCBI lineage: Eukaryota > Metazoa > Arthropoda > Insecta > Hymenoptera > Platygastridae > Platygaster > Platygaster orseoliae. The sequence continues at coordinate 18,632 of JAPYZL010052168.1, read as the reverse complement.
CAATCGTTATCTATAAATCTACTCTTTAGTGTGTGTAACTTACAGGTACTTAATCAATGGGTCATAAACTCCATGCCAATTCTTCAAATCAGCCTGTTTATTCAAAGTATCATCTCTATATTTCTTGATAAATGCCATCCAAAACAAAATGATTAAATAAATAATTTTTATTCTGTACATAAACACTTTCTCTAAAATGGCTTTTAATGTTGCCATTTCGCTCGATAAATTATACGTGAGAAAGGAAAAAACGAAATTTGAAGAAACTTGGAACCCGCGAATTCGTTTGAGAATAATATTGGGGAGAATGTTACGGAATGGTTGCGGAGTAATGAGAACAACGTAATTTTTAGTGGTTGTGAAACACGAGTGGCCGATGTGATTCCATGTCCGTATCAAAGACTTGGCAATTAATATATTGTTAACGCAACCGCGATTAAAGCATTCCTAATTCTCTGCTTTGCTACTGACGTGCTTGGCAAAAGCTACGGCTTGAAACAATTAAACGGAAACGCCGCTAATTACGTTATTCCTACTGCATACGCCGCAAAACCATTGGCTCACATTAATAATCCTTAAAAACGTGTCGCTGCCTCTACAAATTACGAGTTACGCAATTTGTACCAAGTACGATTTCGCGGAGCTTTCAAGTGCATTCGCGCGAGAATATTTTTTTAGATACTTATTGCCATTATTCGCCATTCTCGAAAATACTCAAAGTACTTAACATTTGATAAAAGAAAAGGTATCGATCACCCAGAACCAAGTATTTCAAATATATTTTATTAATTCTTGATCAATATTTCGACCTTACATCAGGTCCTCATCAGGATCAAAAGCATCGAATCCCTTTAGCTCGAAAATTTGCGATTTTTCAATAGAATATCAGGTGTAGAAACAACCATTGTCAGTGCGTAAAAAATAATCGCAAATAATTAAGTAAAATCAATATAATCACTTTCTCGTCGTCATCTGATCAAAATCATAAAAAATTTCTAGAAGTTTTTACTTAACATTTGTTTATTTATTTAGATAAATCAACGAGCAAAGGCCCTCTTGCATCATTCGATTGACATAGGTAAGTAGAAAAACAAATGAAAACAAAATGGAACAATATGGAAAATACGAAAAACTATTTGAACTGACCTGGACAGAGGGCTGGTGATGATGTAATGGGTGTAATAGAAGATGCTGACGATCGAGATCAAAAGCAGAGCGGCGACGCATCTCTTGACCGTCGTCTGTTTGACGACGCAGCGGGGCCCAACGGCCCCCAAAAGGGGCACGCTCGCCTCACTCGACGAAATCTTCATCGCTACCGCATCTCCTGAAGACCGAAAACACGATTCCCCGTCACCCAAATATCACATGTACCGCGAATCATTCCCTTTTTCGTCATTCAGCATTCAGCATATCTGCCATCTGAACGAGGCCCATTTTCCGCGGGGCCCAACGAGCCGATTCCCCCCTCGTCTAACCCATTTGTAACGTCCCATTCGGTCCTTACTTCATTGCCTTCATTTTTCCACTTAAGTACATTTCGTTTCAATATTCTCAGATAAATTGACGATTATTCCAATCATCGGGTTCTTCCTTTTTCGATGGTTTCTGGGTGTGGGAAGGCTCTTTCGTGGGCAGAGCCTTTTTTTCTTCCTCCCACTCGCCACTGTCAATTACGAGTGAAATGTTGAATCCCGATTTCCGGTTTATCGCGTTTCCGAAGCTTGTGTTTCAGTGGGTTCGAGATTATCGAGGAGTATTATTTTTTTAGTCCTTTTTAGGGGCGGTTTTCGGTGCTTACTAACGAGTTCCTTGGGTTGGGCAATAGCGATTCGTCTTTCCTGCAACATAAACACCAATCGTCCATTCAATTACTCATTCATTCGTCTCACCAACGCGGGCTATGCTGCAGCGGTAATTGTTCCAGCGGGAAAAACTTCAAGTGCGCGGTGATTATCGGAAAAACAAAAATGGATGATGGAAATATACAAAACTTGCATTCAGATTTCACCGATATCAATTTTTTAGACTTTTTATGTGTGGAAATAAGAAGGAAAAAATGATGGGAATTTATCAAGTTAGGAGAATAGTCTGTAACTTGTAAACTGTAAGACCGACAAAATTAGTTTTTTCACAACTAATTAGCGGCAAATTATGAACTAAGTGGCTTATTGATTTTCATAAATTACACTGCTAAATTTATGCACATGATAAAAATGACTATTCCCAAAATATATTTCCCAACAAAGTTCATACATTTTCAAAATCTTTCCCAAATGAAGTTTAGACACTGGAAAATTACATCAGTTACTTTCAATCGATGAAATTTTATTGGCCCCGTGTAAGGAACGTGGTGCTGAAAATTAGATCATTTCCTCTCGACATCCCTTAGTAAATACGTTAGACTTGATCGAAACCCAACGTTAATCTGGTTTGGAAACTCTTTGGGTTTACAACACGACAGAGAAAAAAAAGGGAGTGACGCAAATTGCAATTCTCAAACAAATATTGATCCCCTGAATAACATTATCTGACTCGCTTGTTCCATGGATCTTTGAAATATAAAGTTCCTGTGAAAGAAAAGTAATACAATTTCTGTAAAAAAGCTCAACAACTGTAAACAAAGGAAAATTATTTTTTAATATTCGAGGTTTCGCGATGACAATTTTGCGTATTGATTTTCAAGTCGTATATACTCTTTATGCAAATAACGAAACAAACGACAAATTTCAAATTAAATATTCAGAGCAGAGTATTACAATCCATCGTAATAACGAGCGCTCTTTGCCCATAATAATAAAAGGGCACACATGAGCGTGCGCAATCAACCATCAGAAAATGCTAATAAACGAGCGTATATTACTGTGGCCAAATTATACAGCCAAGAAGCGTTCGTGTGACATTTTGCCAAACTCCTAATTTACAACCAAAGGTTTAATCAATTCAATTTTCCCTGTTTATAACGAGAGAATCACCTGAGTAAATATTCAATTTTCATGTCTCTTAAGTTCCAAACGAAAAAAAAAATTAATAACTATTATAAAGTGTTCTTATCTCGTTATCTTATCTGACCCAAGTGCTTATCTCGTTATCTTGTCTGACCCAAGTACTCGAAAATGCTCAAAAACACATTATCTCGTTATCTTATCTGACCCCAGTACTTATATCATTATCTTATCTGGCCCAAGTTCTCAAAAATGCTCAGAAGATCATCATAAGTGGAAATGGGAAATGAATTTTTTTTGTCATTGCTTTTTTCATAAACGTTTGGAACTTGAGGCATACAAACTTTCGTATTTTTAGTAATTTTGAAAAAAAGTTATTTCCCTCGTTTGTATCAAAAACGAATTAACAATTGACAAAGGCTCAACAATGTCGATTCATTTAAAAATCGCGAAACCGTTGTTCAAACGAAAAAATCATTTCAAAGTGCGCATTTCGTTGTCACTTCAACTTTGGGCAAACGAATTAATGTTTTAACACGTACACATACTCGACTAATGAGTTCATTTGGTAAAACACACACGTCGATCGCAGGACATTGATCGCGAGTGGACATTGTAGCATTGCATTTGACAGTAATTTAATTTCATGCGAACTTTGCGAACATTCAGATACTCGACACCGCGTGACCAGTTTATTCGACAGGTGTCACGCGTGCGTACAGACTTCCCTGCATATTGATCTATCCTCCTACGACCATTAATGTAACGGAAAACATTTACATTTTTTTTTCTTCTTCTTTTTGTTTACGAACGTTTCTTCTTATTCCCGAACGTCATTCGCGAATATCTGATGCTGATCCGATTTTCGCAAGAAAGTATGAATTTTTTATTTGAAAGTTCACTCATAAAAAAACATGGTAATTTGTACCATAAATATTGGAGAAATTATACTATATTCCAGGGAAACCTACAAAATTATTTAAATTGTTCAAATATTATAATACATTCAGTTATAAATATAAACTTATTTTTACGATGTAGTATAGTAAAACGTCAAATATCGCAATTATAAGTTAGTACATCGTAAAAAATACTAACAATAAAAAAATAAGAAAATTTAAAATCGTACTCCCACGTGTATTTTTTCAAACAAAAATAAAAAACAATTTTTCCAATTTTCACGAGATTCTCAAAAAACCATAGAAATCTAAAAAAGCAACTCAATATTTTAAAAAATCTAGTTTTAAATGTTCAAGCAACTTTTTTGAAATTCCAGAAACTTCACAACGTTTTCTTGTGATTCCTTGAAGTTCCAATTTTATTAGCAGCTTGCAAGTTCTGAACTTTCATCATCCATCTGATGACTGCTCGAAAAATTCTTTTGTTTCCTCGCTTCATTTTTAATTAAAAACTGCGGGGGTGATGACCCCTGAGTATCACACGCCAAATCCCACATGCATATCTTGCCATTCCATGAAAATTTCCTGTCCTTGATTTGATGGATAAAAAGCGTTGCAGGCAATTTCTTCAGGATACTTTTCTTGATCACTTTTTTAAATTTCATCCTGCAAACTATAATTATTTTAGTTCTTACAACTATTCTATTTTTTAAAACTCGAAAAAATTATAATTTCTTTTATATTGATTGATAAAACAAAAAATTGAATGTTTTTTTGTTGAGATGAGAAAATAAATTTATTGCTAAATGTACTATAATATATGAAAAATTAAAATAAAATTGTAAATTTTCCTAGAATATAGTAATTTTTTCAAATATTTATAGTACAATCTACTAGATTTTTTTTCTAAATCCACGTTTCCATTACGTATAAGTACGAAAAGACAAACGAAAAATCATTGAAAGCTCGTGTAAATTAATTTCTCGGTACACGCATGCATATGCAAAGGTACATTTATGCAAACATTATGCAAACTCGTGAGTTCCAACGTGTTAGCATCATGTTTGTGCATGCACGCCGGTCACTCGGGAACTCCTACTCCGGAAATTATGTTAACCATTTTCAGCCACGAAAATTTTTCCGAGAGCACCTCCGGGTAAAATTATTATTTCGCGGTTACGCGTTTCGCGATTTCCCTCCAAGCATTCTGGGATTTCAAAAACCAAATCTTTTTTTTTAACCCAGAATGTGACGTCTTTTATGAACCAATTATCCGTTCGCGAAAAAACCCTTTTGAAATGTTCGGAAAAACGCTGGTTCTTGATTACAAAACGTTTACGTCGATTTTACGATTGAGAGTGAGACCACGTGAGTACGAACAAAAAAAAAAGAAAATAAAAAAATGTGTCTCCGATCTCTTCGACGGTGCTTTCTATATTTCCTTCTTGGCCAATCGATCGTTGCTTACACTGTCTGGATAAACCTACTTTGGGTTGCCGAGGCAACTAAGGCAGACGTGTCACGTCCTCGACAGTTGAGTTCGGTTCTGTCATACTTACACGTAATTTTTGTAATTTTTCTCAATGTCTTCAATGACGATTTCCTACTTCCGTAACCGAGCACGCCATTCCGTACACGTTAAAGTCTGCTTTTATTTTCGCGAATTTCAGCATTTCCAAGGTTTACGAAATTGGTCATCTGCTCCGACGTTTTTTCACTTTACTCGGAAGAATATAGTTGTATACTGAATTGAAAAATGAGAAAGCTAATGATTAGGAGAAAATGAGAGGAGGGGGGTTGAAATTTTGTAAAAAAAATTGGATAATATTATTAAGTCGAATTTGTAATACTTTAATGAGTGTGGATACATAGAAATATTTTTATACATTATTTTTATGAATTTTCGCAAATGTTTTAGTACAGTACATAAAATTTTCATACTAGTTATAAGAAAAAAAATTATTCTGGATTTGGTTCACTTAGATAAATTTTTAGTGCAGACAAATTTTATTGTATACTAACAAATTTTTTTTTAGTCAAAAAAATTTACGTTTCTGCTATATAATTTTCATATATTACTAAATATATATTATTTACTTAATTGTTTGTCCGAGTTAAAAATTTTTTACAGTAAAAAAAAATTTGGTTGTCCGAATCACAAATTTTTTTGAGTAGATCAAACGTTTGTTTGAGCCAACCAAATTGGTTTTTCAATGTATACACCTTTAGTCAGCTTTTATTTTCACGAATTTTAGCAATTTCAAGATTTAGAAAATTTGTCATCTGCTCCAACGTTTTTTCACTTTACTCAAAAAAAAAAATTTGCATGTAGCGTGAAATAACGGAATCTAAAAAATGGGAAAATTTATGATAAAGGGAGAGGGGGAGGGAGAAAGTTGATAACTTTAAACTTAAATTATGAAAAATAATTCATCAAAAACCGCCAGTAAAAAATACTGCAAATAAAAAATTGGATAGTATTCACGAGTCGGATTTTTTATTTAAATGATTGTGGATACTTGCAAATATTTTCATACGTTATTTTTATGAATTTCTTCAAATGTTTAAGTACCTAATATAAAATTTCATGGTTATTAAAATAAACAAAATTATTTAGAAGTGGGAATAGAAAAAATTTCCGGTGGTTTAAAAAAAAAAAAAAACACATGTTTTTCATCTCGAAATATTCTGAATTTTCCTATTATTTTATTTTGGCTTTTACCATTGCGATTTTTCTTATTTTTTTTGTCTTAAAGTGTTTCAAAATTCAAACTTTTGATCATGTTATTTAGAATTTTAGGGTTTGACATTTTAGATTTCAATAATTTTTTATGCACGAATTTTAATTAAAAATCAGTATTTCACTTTAAAATTCCTAAATTTACCAGGTACCAAAGGAAATTTTTTCGATGGTTTTATAAATAATTTTCAAGTCTTATAAATAATAGTTTTCGGAATCACACATTTTTCAACTTCGTTATTTTTTATTGACGTGTTTCAATCATGAAATCAGATTTTTATAATTTGCAAGTCACTGGATTAAAATGTTGTTATTTTAATTTTTAATACTTTCGGTATTTTTCTTATATCTTATTATTATTTATTATGATTTTTGAGAAAATAATACACAGATTTTGAGTATTTCATAGACTTCTAGAATTTTTTTACCTTTCGTTTTTTATAAAATTCGTATTAGAATCTGGTATTTTTATAAATTTTTAGTAGTTCTATATTTATGTATATATTTTAAGCATTTGATATGAAATTAAAATTTTTTTTCCGTAGTTTGATTTTTACTATTTAAATGTAATCATGATTTCAACAACTTAATTTAAAAACTTTTTTGACTTTCAAAATTATTGGGCCAATATAATTTGTATTAGAATTTTTTAGTATTATATTTTTCAGATTTTTCAGGTTCGTTTTTTTTTTAATTTCATATTTCTGAATTTTTATTTCACAAATTTCTGAAGCATTCTATCGAAAACTTTAAATTATTCGTATTTCAAAATAAAAACCTGCATTTTATTTTCTGTATCAAAATTCTTTCTAATATATAATTACAATAAATTGCAATTTCAAAAATTCATTTACCAAAATTAGAAATTATCAATTTTTCTCTAGTAATCGAATTCGCATCAAATCACCAGAATTTTTAAATTCCAAATATTAGATTCTTTGGATTTCGAACTTCAAGCTGTAATCTTTTTAAACTAATAAAAACTTTCTATTTAGTTTCAATATTTATCTCGAGCAATTTTTTCATAATTTTAGGCTCGGCAATTTATGAAGAATTATTTTAATCGAAAAGTCAAAAGTATCAATATTTCATATTTCTAGATATAATTTTTAATTTCTTTCCTAGTTTTATTTTCACTATTTTAGTCTGTGGATTTTTGAAATTTAAAATAATATAAAACTCGAGATTTTTCAGGTTCATTTTTTTTTCTTCCATTTATGAATATTTTTACTTTTTTACCAAAAAAATCTTTATTAATCAAAAATCGCACTTTATTTCCATTCGAATCAAATAACTGTTTAAATAATTGTTTTTTCTTCTAATTTCAAACCCTGAGACGTTCTTCGTCGTCATGATAATTATTTTTTAAAAGCTATACGCTTTTACCAGCGACATCATCGTTAAAAAAAAGGTCTTGACTTCGCAACTAGCGCACTTCCGTCACTTTTCTCTAAACATCGTGATTTTATAACTTTTTTAACGAGATGTTATCAGTGAAGTTTTCAAACTTTGCATACTGATAAGTGGCAGTTGTGCGCCGTATTTACTTTTACATGAATTTCTAAAGCCAGTTTACAAAGATTTTTATACGAAAGGTTAATTATGAAAAAGCAAACTTTCACTTTCAAATTTTTGTACTTTGAAAAACAAAAAGTAGAATTCGTGTTTTCTATTATAAATAAATTAAATAAAGAGCAAAACTTTACATTTATACTATAATTTTTGCAGTCAGTAATTAAATTACTACATTTCCTACCTAGAACAGAATTTTTTTTCACACGAGTGAAAAAAACTTCTGTCCGTGGTGCCAACAATATTTTATTCGAAAACAGGTAAAAAAGTCCACTTTCGACCGCGCAGAGGTCGAAAAAAGTGGACTTTTTCGTCCGTTTTCGTATAAAATAATTTTTCATCACTCTAACCTCAAAACTGACATTTGGACGTGACTTTGAGGCTATTGTGATGAAAAATACAGTAACCTCAAAACTGACATTTGGACGTGACTTTGAGGCTATTGTGATGAAAAATACAGTTCGCACTCGTGAGCTATCGCCAATTTTGGCGAAGCCGATTTGGTCCCTCGCCTTCGGCTCGGGATAAAACCTTCGGCTTCGCCAAAATCGGCGATAGCTCCCAAGTACGAAATCTACTATTATGAAACCCAGGTCTAAAAAGTCAACTTTTTGAGCGAATTTTTTTTCGCCCTTTTGTTATGTGAATAGAAGTATAAATAACAAATAATTGGTGAAAAAAAAAACCATTTTTGATTCAATTTTCTAAGTCGATAATTATACAAATCAATTAGCTTCACTAAATTTCAAAAACGAAATTAATGAATTCTCATTTTCAAAACTACGAAACTCGATGAAATATTTCTGAATTTCTCAAATAATAAATGAATAATTTATCAATTTTTTCTAAAACTCGAGAAATGCAAAATCATTCAGGAAATTTCACAAGTAGTCAAAATATTCCGGAATTTCTCAATTGTTAAATAAAAATTACGAAAAAACCATGTTTTGAAATGTAATAATTGTTTTTTTCCGAAAAATTATATGGGATTTAAAAAAACAATTACAGTAAAACAGTTCTAGAAGAAATACGTTCTTGCTGCAATTTTCGAAATATATACGTTATAAAATAATTTCAAAAAGAAAAAGAAAATTCACAAATTCTCATTTCAAAAATTACGAAACTCGATAAAAAATTCCTGAATTTCTCAAATATAAAATCGATAATAATTAATCAATTTTTTTGAAAAATCATAAACTTTTATACTATCATAATCATTTTTCATCCTCAGCATAAATAAAAAAACAATTGAAATAATAAACATAAAAATCCATGAAAGTACAAACGATAACAAAATTATACGCTGAGTTAATAATAATTATATTTAAAAATGAAATTATAAATAAAAATAAGGATAAAAATAATGAAAATAGATGAAAATTATCAAAAATGTGCTTACCGATATCTAAAAAACGTACAAATGGTTTTTTCAAATTTAAACAGAATTGAGAATTTTTAATTTAACTAATTAAAAAAAAAAAGCAATCATGGCTTCAGAAAAATAATTATAAATGTTTAACTAGGATAACGTATAAAAAAGAAATTGAGGAAATTGTTTTAACTCGGTGATTAATTTGAAAAAAAAAACTAGAATTTACGAAAATGTTGATAATCTAAGGAACTTTGAACTATGGAGCTTCGAATTTTAGAAATGTAAACAGAAATTCATAAGAAAACCAAAAGTGTTCCGAATCATTAAAGAACTTTAAATAAATATTTAAAGTATTAAAGCTTTGTGAAAGAACTATTTTTGGAAAAATCTTAACAAATATTTACGATTTGTAAAACTCGGAATTTTAGACCATTGAATTCTTCAAAAACGTATATGAAAATCCATAGAAATTCTAGAAATTTGGAATAATACTGTAAAATACTATAAAAAGTAAAAATAAGAAGTAAGAATACTGTTAAAAATTCGAAAAATATATACAAAGTATTATAATTCTGTGAATGAACTATTTTTTGAAAAATTTGAACAAATACTTACGATTTGTAAAACTTGGAATTTTAGACCATCGAATTCTTCAAAAATATATATAAAAATTCATAGAAATTCTAGAAATTTAGAAGAACACTTTGATATACTATAAAAAGTAAGAATAAGAAGTAAGTTGGAATACTGTAAAAAACTCAAAAAAAATATTTGAAGTATTAGAATTCTGTGAATGAACTATTTTTGGAAAAATCTGAACAATACTTACGATTCGTAAAACTTGGAATTTTAGACCATCGAATTCTTCAAAAACGTACATGAAAAGCAATGGAAATGATAAGAATTTAGAAGAATACTGTAAAAAACTCTAAAAAAATATTCAAAGTATTAGAATTGTGTGAATGAACTATTTTTGGAAAAATCTGAATAGATACTTTCGATTTATAAAACTTTCAATTTTAGACAATCGAATTCTAAAAAAACGTATATGAAAATCCATAGAAATTCTAGGCATTTATAAGAATACTCTAAAACACTATAAAATCTTATAATCTCTTTTAAAGATACGGAAACATAAAAAATCTACAAAATATTCAAAATTTACGTAAATCTAATTTTCTCAGACTTCTTTAAAAATACTGAAAATTTTTTAAATTGGAATTCTAAAGCATAGAATTCTATAAATCTATATTATAACAATCTACAAATAATCTAGAACTTTATAAAAATACCATAAACTCAAAATCATTGTAAATTTTAATATGTATTTTAACATCGAATTCTAGAAATCTGTAAAGTGAATCATATAATTCCAAGAAATCTTTAAAAATACTATAAAATACTGCAAAATTTTATGAATAGCATCAAATACAAAAATTTTAGAAATTCCTCAAATACTGCAATAACATATTTCTTTTTGGTTTTTATGATTTTTAATCTTTGACAATCTAGTTTCATGTATAAATTTTTTCGATTTTTTCAAATATATTTTCAACACAATAAACCTCCATTTACGTGATACTCAAGTCACTAAAAGTCAAATTTCATCTTTCTTCAATATTCATACAACTTTCATACTTTCCTCACATTACAAATTTCCCTAAACTTCTCATCTACAAATTTCAACATTTTTATACATTTCTTCGAAAAACACCCTCCCCCACATTTTTCCACCTACGCCACTGCTCATAATCCACAAACCTAAAAATAACAAATCCTCTCACATTTTCTCGAAATTCGATACCCAAATGACCAAATCCCCAGCCCCACCAAAATTCAAATCAAAACTAAAAACTCAATGTCCCAAACATCTCCCATAAAAAATCTTTCCCCCCCCCCCAAACCCTCCGCGCAACTCAACCAAAACCAAACCCACAATAAACAAAAACGACATTCCAAAGGACTCACATTGACAAACACGACGTTCAATGCCTCGTGCATTGTCCGTTGCAGCCTCTCAGAACGCCGAGATCGCGACTTGACAGATCTCTTCCGCTATGTAAATACGCCGCGCCAAGGTTAAAATATCCTCCGAAATTTCCTTCATCTCCCCTGGACGAAGATTCCCCCCGCACGAGGCAAAACACGCGAACGTCGAGCACTTTACTCGCCAATTGTCATGTCGCGCACTTGCACACGTCGCGCGCGAGACTCCGCGAAATCGTCGATGGCCGAGAACCCGAGAAAACGGAGATTCAGCGGATTTCGCGAAAACCAACGAAAGAGGACGCTCCGCGTTTCGCGACTGGCGTCGAACTAACACACGCGCACGGTTCATTAGCGTTTTATACGCGGTGTGCTTTCCGCGAAAGAGAGTGTGTGTGGGAAGAGAGAGCGGACAATATAAAACGCCCCCGCGAAATGCGTCGAGTTTGAATGGGTTTAGGTGGAAAAAGAAAGAACTTTGGAGTTATTGGTTCTTATCAGTGATTTTAATTGTCTTATATCTTTGTTTTTTATTGCAAATCAAATGTTTTACATTGGCAAAAGACGTTGGTGTTTTGGAATTTCGCGCTCCGCCATTTTTAGATGCGGTGTTGGCCAAGTCAAATCAAACCGCCACCGCGAAAAACGGCGAGTTTGAACGGATTTAGCTGGAAAAAGAAAGAACTGTTGACTTATTGGTTCTTATCAATTATTTCTATTGTCTTCAATCTTTGTTGTTTATTGCAAATTTCGATGTTTTACCCTGGCGAAAGACGCTATTTTGCGCAGTATGAAAAGACGTTAGTGTTTTGGAATTTCGCACGCCGCCATTTTTAGATGCGGTACTGGCTGTCCAATCAAACCACCACCGCGAAAAATATTAAGTTTGCACGAGTTTAGCTAGAATAAAAACTTTTTATGTATCTATTCTTATCAATGATCTATATTATCGTGAATCTTTGACTTTTATTCGAAATCTCGATGTTTTACATTAGAAAAAGACATTTTTTTACATTATGAAGTTAGAGTGTTTTGGAATTATGCGCGCCGCCATTTTGAGATGCGGTGTTGGCCGCGCCAAATCAAACCGCCACCGTGAAAAATATCAAATTTGAACGAGTTTAGCTAGAATAAAACAGAACTTTTGACTTATCTATTCTAATCAATGATTTCCATCATTTTATATCTTTATTTTTAAGTGCGAATTTCGATGTTTTACACTGACAAAAGACGTTATTTTGCAGTATGAAAAGACGTTAGTGTTTTAGAATTTTGCGCGCCGCCATTTTTAGATAACGAAGTGTTAGCAACTCCAAATCAAACCGTCACCGCGAGAAATATCAAATTTGAGCGAGTTTAGCTAGAAAAAGAAGAAACCTTTGGCTTATCTATTCTGATCAATGATTTTCATCATTTTAAATCTTTGTCTTTTAGCACAAATTTCGATGTTTTACATTATCGAAAGACACTTTTTGTAGCATAAAAGTACGTTAGAACTGAAAGATTTGCAATCTGCCATTTTTAAAAACGCTCTTAGCTAATGAATAAACAATTCTTCTCATACATACGCCCCTGAACAATGAAATTATTATAAACCGATCGCCAAAAAAACAGAACTCTTGTACTATGACATTATTGTACAACCCATATTGAATTGAATCATCAAAAACATCCAAAAAGTAACAACATTGCTGTCAACACAAAAGCTCATTTCAAATTTACCGCCTTTCCGCGTCACTTTCCGTCCGCTATATTGGCTCCACTGCGTATACGAGGGCATATATATAATCCGGAATCGCCGCCATTTCTTCTTTCGTTCTCTGAATTCCGCGGGTATGGTACGTCTGTGTGAAATACAAAAATAAATCCTCAAAAATTTCTTTAATCCTGTAATAATTATTAGAAATAATCATTCCATTGGTATTTACTATGATTATCCTTACAATCCTGAAAAATATTTCTTAATTTCTATACGAATTTCCTGAAATAAACGAATCTCGAAAATTTTCTTTCGCCGGATTATTTTGTCCTTTTTTAAGATGATGATTTAGTTATTTATGTTTATGGTTTCTACTGAATATACGATGTAGAAAATAAACTAGGGCGGTCTGAAAAAATTATGAAAATTTGTGAGAAAAAATGTGACTGTTGAATTTGAGGTTAAGTGAAATGTTGTTTTATTTTTTACAGTCTCATCGTAAATTCAGCGCGCCCCGTCATGGGTCTATGGGATTCTACCCGAAGAAGAGGTCCCAACGTCATCGCGGAAAGGTAAAGGCTTTCCCCAAGGACGACCCGAGCAAGCCAGTGCATTTGACATGTTTCATTGGCTACAAAGCTGGCATGACGCACATTCTGCGAGAGCCAAAAAGACCAGGATCAAGTAAGAAAATTCACATTTTCATTTCTAAATTAAAAAGTTAATTTTAACAAGAGTTTTTTTCTATGTACAAAAATTAACGTTTTGTATTGATGTTAGATTTTGAATTTGAAAAAATTTGTTGAGAATGTAAAGATAGAAATTTAATGTACAAAAAAAATAAATAATCAAGGATACTGTTATGAATAAAATATTTAAATATATATTGAAAAATTTTTGTCATAATCGATTTTTAATTTAATAAAATTTATGGTGAATGCGAAAAAAATTGATGTTCATTAAAAATATAGGTGAATAATTATAAATAATAAAATTTATGAAAAATTTGAAAATGTTGAAGAAAATTTATATTCTCATGTTTCAAAATATTAATTTAAACATAAGTTTTTTGCATGTAAGAACCATAACATTTAGTATATTTATTTATGATTTTACATGTCAACAATTTTTGAATCGATTAAATTTGCAATTACATTGTTAAAGAAAAAAATTCACATTGACATTTCCTGATATACAATGTTGATTTCAACAAGTTTTTTTTTCTATGTAACAATTCTAACAATATCAACGTTTTGCATACATATACAATAAAGAGCTTTCACATATTGACGATTTTTTGCATTAATGTTCGATTTTTAATTTGATAAAATTTGCAGTAAATTCCAAAAACGAAAATTGATGTAGAATAATACATAACAATTGATATTTATAGACAATTAAATTGATGAAATATTAAAAAATGTTAAAGAAAATTTATATTGACATAATTCAAATTATAATTTTAACGTAAGTTTTTTTTCATGTTAAAATCCTAAAGTTTTCTATATTTTGAATGATTCTTTATATCAACGACTTTTAATTCGATGGAATTTGCAATTACATTCTTAAAGTAAAAGAATTCACCTTGACATTTCTTGACTTCAAACATTAATTTCAACAAAAAGTTTTTCTATGTAAAAATACTAACGTTATGTTTATATTCAGTGATTCTACATGTTATCAATGTTTGTATTGTTCGATTTTTTATTTGATAAAATTGGTAAGGATTGAAAAAAAAATTTACGTACGTAAAATATATATATGAATAATTATTGAGACTCAAAATATATGAAAAAGTGTATGTCGTCATTTTCAATTAAAAACATTTATTTCAACAACAGTTTTTTTCTATGAAAAAATAATAACGTTTTGTATATTTGGAATAATTTTGTGTTGACAATTTTTGATTTGATTTAATTTACAATTTAACTCTTTAAAAAAAAACCACATTGACATTTCTCGATTTAAAACTTTATTTTCAACAAGAGTTATTTTTAAATGTAATAATATTGAAGTCTCATAAATATAGAGTAATTCTACATTTTAAAGGTTTTTGTATTGATGTTAAATTTCCAATTCGATAAAATTTACAGAAAATCTATGAAAAGAAAATTAATGTACATTGAATATATATATAAACAATTATTCATATTTGACTGGATGAAATACTAAATTTGATTAAATACTTGAAAATCTCTACAGTGAGCCTGTGCCTAGATAGTAAACACTATTTTAATTCCAAGTCCAAGCTTGGACCTAAAAAAAATAGTATTTACTATCCAAGCAGAGGCACTGTATACTCACAGATTGAATAATTTCAAAATATTTTCATCATGTTTTGAATAGTAACACGAAAATAAACAGTATAGCTTATAATTTTTTTTCTCCTTTTACAATCTCAACTTCAGGTTCAATAGAAACTCAAAAATTTAATTCTTGTATAAAAATAAAAATTGTATAAAAATTTCTAATTGTCAATAAATTTCTAATATGGTCAAAATCTGTTGAATAATCAAAAATAAATTGCAACATACTTCATAATGTAACAATTCAACATGCAGAAATTTACTTTGTGATTTAGGTTCAATGATAAGTTAGACAAAGATTATTCATTTGAACCTCAATCCAATTCCTTCACAATATTTGACTTATAAAATACTCAATTTGTAAAATAATTCTGAAATGAAATTCAAAATATTGGCTTTCCTCACTTCATGTATTCAAAACCTGATCAACTTTATTAAAATTAAGCTCATTCACTAGGTAAACGAGTCTGACGCTATTATCGCTAGATAGGTGCGCAAGCACGGTCTGGTTTCGATAGTGGGCTGGAGCTGCTTGATTTTGTGCAATATGATCCTACCGCGGTGTCAAAGAGTAAACACACTTTAAGTGTGAAGGCTTCGGGGTTGCAAAGCATATTCCATAAACATGGTGTAGTCCATTGGGCACTGACCACTGCGTTAAATCATGCTGGGCACAGTTCTTTTCATAAAGATAAAATATATTCTTAAAACTTCATGTATATTTTCATCAACAAAATCTTGTTCGAAAGTATGAAATTTTATATTCCATGATTCTACTCTTAAATTTTTATTATTGGAGTATAGTTGTGATGTCATTTCATCCTTGTTTTGAAAATACTGGTCCCATTGCAAAACATCACACTTTAGCACCACCTAGATATACAAATGACTATTTCTAGCAGTTTCAAAAATTTAAACTAAGTTAATATTTTTGAGCAATACTTAACATGTTTTATCAGTAAGGAACATTAATTAGTCATATTTAATTTGATACAGTAAGAATTCGATTATAAATTTTATTAGGTTAAAAATTATAACTTTTCCACAAATGGTTTTTATTTATTGTAAATACTAATTAAAATGTCAATTCTGATTATTAATAATATCAAAAATTTTTTACTTACAATCTTTTTTTTTCATTCTCCAGAGGTCCACGAAAAAGAACTCGTCGAGGCTGTAACAATCTTGGAAACTCCTCCCATGATTATTGTTGGTCTTGTTGGGTATATTGAAACGCCCCATGGTCTTCGTGCCCTCAAAACTGTTTGGGCAGAACATTTATCAGAAGATTGCCGCCGACGATTCTACAAGAATTGGTAATTTTCTTTTTCTTCTTAACATGTGGCAAAAGTCTAACTTTATAAACAATATACTATAGCATTATATAATATAAATTGGGTGTTTAACTAACTTCTCTTGGTCAGAATAAATAAATAAGAAATTAAATGTTCACAATGTTGTGATAAATATTATTGGTTTGATCAAATTAGAATTTTTTCCAAATTGACGCTATTATCGCCAGATAGGTGTGCAAGCACTGGTCTGGTTTCAATAGCGGGCCGGAGCTGCTTGATCTCATGCAGTATGATCCTACCGCGGTGTCAAAGAGCAAACACACATTTAGTGTGAAGGCTTCGGGGTCGCAAAGCATATTCCATAAACATGGTGTAGTCCATTGGGCGGTGACCACTGCGTTAAATCATGCTGGGCACAGTTCAAATTAAAATTCAAAAGATTTCCTCGTAAGAGAAATTAGTTACTTGCTTAAAACACTAAAATTCTCGTTCAAAATTTTGGATATTCTATAATATGGCTATAAACTACAGATTTGTGTACACTTGAAAAATCTGTGGTCGATGTATGTTGTATTAAACATGTCCATAACAGCTCTCCGCTCGCTGGATGAGAGTTTGAACATTGGAAAATGCCTGATTGTTAAATCGTAAAAAGGCTACTCCAAAAGTGTGCTCGGTCTCCGCTCGATTCGATGAGACCGTCACCTTTTCAGGGTAGGAACATGGATGGACAGTTTTTTCTTGTGTTGTTCAGGTTCAAGAGCAAGAAGAAGGCCTTTACCAAGGCTTCCAAGAAATGGCAGGATGATTTGGGGCGCAAGTCGATTGATAAGGACTTGAAGAAAATCGCCAAGTACTGCAAAGTTGTTCGCGTCATTGCCCATACTCAGGTAAATATGAGGTTTTGAAAAGTGCGTTTGTTTGTAATTTTGCTCAAATTCTTATTATTATGCCATAATGTGCACTTGCACATAATTATCGAAAAGTATTTTTTATAGATCAATTCAAAAATGAATTAGCAACTTTTTTTTTCTTTCTTGAACTCATTTTCTGTATGATTTTCAAATAAATACAATCTTAGGATTTCAAATATGCAGTTATTTAAAAATAATGTATTTTTGTATTTAATTTCTATTTTATATTTTAATTGAGAATATTTTATAAATATTAATGTCGATAATCAATATTGATGTTCTGAGTTAATTTCAATTAAAAAAACTACTGGACAATAATTAATTTGCATTTTGATGTCAATTTCATTTCTTGTTTAATATCCAATACGCTTTTTAAATATGCAGTTATTGCCGAATAATGTACTTTTGTTGACAATTTATATTCGAAATTCATAACTTGCTATGCTTCTATTTTTTATAAATAATCAATCATTTTCCTTATTTTCTTTTTAATAAAAAAAAATAATGGTTTGTGATAAATTGATTTATGAAGCACTATGAGACTCAAAAATACTTACAATAAGTAATTTTTAAATAATATTAATGTGCGATAAAAAAGGAATTTCAAACCATTGGGCAGTTGTATCAATGGACTGTGCTTACTGATGCAAATTCCACAACTCTATTTAAAAGACTCTCATTTTCAAGTTGAAATCATGCAACTTGTTAATTTAACGCTTTGTCACTTTCAGATGAAACTGCTGAGGCAAAGACAGAAGAAAGCGCATATTATGGAAATCCAATTGAACGGTGGAACCGTTGAAGGCAAGGTACAATGGGCAAAAGAACATTTGGAAAAGCCTGTTCCAGTGTCCAATGTCTTTGCTCAAGACGAAATGATCGACTGCATCGGAGTTACCAAAGG
>JAPYZL010052167.1:0-15393 GCA_030522825.1 Platygaster orseoliae | reverse complement strand
AAGTACTAATGTTGGAAATTATCACCACTTCGCCAAAAGTTTGGTAAATTCTACCGCCGTTTCGATAAAATTTACAAAAAATTTTTCTCCGTGTACTTAAAATCTAAAAAACACTAAATTTCGCTGAATCAAATTCTATAAATTTTTCCGGAAATTCTTAAAAACATTAGAAAATCCTCAACATGCATAAATACTGGAAAAAAAATGATAAATACAGTGGATGAAAAACGCAAAATATCTCATCTTACTGAAAAGTCAATGTCAAAGTTGATAAAAATATGCACAAAAATGGCATAAATATACTGAAAAATATTTGGGACAAACAATTGCATATGCTAATAATATCACAAAAGATGAAAAACATGCATTCTAATTAAAAATGTGAAAAATAAATTATATGCTTGAAATTAATTATTATTTAACTAACGTGTTGGTTACAAAAATTAGAATATATTGTTTCAAATTTTCAAAAAATTTAAATATAAAGCGGTGTTTTTTCTCTAAAAAATTTTTTATTTATCGTATTTCAACTGTTTCAACGAAACGTACATTTTTATAACTCCTGAAAAAATTCGCTAATAACTTTAACTTTTTTCCCAACAAATAGAGAAAATATGCATAAACTAGAAGTATGAAAATATGTATGCATGTCAAAAAAATGACAAAAAGTACATTATATGAAAAAATATGCATTTTATAAAATCTAATAATAATACGCAGGCTATTTTCATTTTTTTTAGGTATAAAATAAGGTATAAAATAATTGTCAAGATAGTGTGAAAAGTTGAATAATCTAGAATTCGAAAGTAAGTTTTTGTAGCACAAAAATTTCCTGCATTAAAGAAATTTTAATCATAATACCCAAATCTTCCCCTCTTATTTCACAGAAAAATTCTCATTCAAAATGAAATATAAGGATTAATTAAGGCGTTAATTTAAATTCAGCCCGAAGCCATTCTAGCGAACTCCGCCACGGAAACAGAGAAACTTGGCGATATTCAAATCATGTCGGACTGCGTTTCATGCAAATACATAGCGTTCCGAAAATCGACTCGAAATTTCATATTCATTTTTTGCTATTCTCATTTTTGTTGTCTAGTTAGGACGTCTCATTTTCAGTCTCATTTACTTTGGAAATTGGCTCTTAATTCCAATTTGTTTTTCACAATTGCATGTTGAACAATTTCAAAAACATGATTTTCTACTTAGTGAAAAATCTAAAAACCCACATATTTTCTCTGTACCTGTTTATTATCTTCATCTAATTTTTTTTTTAATAAATCAATCACCGTCACGTGCAAGAAACGGGGCAGTGAGTGTTATTGCTCCGAAGGATTCTAGCAAGCGCGTTCTTCCTCGCCTGAAGCGAAGAACGGCGTCCGATATCGAATCGGATATGAAAAATTCTTCAATGGGTTATTGTTTCATAATCTTCCAAAGTACTATTCCTTTCGTCATTCTACAGGCACGACTTTCAGATTTCCTTTACGATAGCACGTTTCCGTAGATGATCGATCGCGAGTTTTGTCCCAGGAGGAAAAATGAGCGAAACTTCTCCATTCCCAGAATGGATGCTCGGCTAATTGAACTCCCAATAGACGAAGACACTTTTTCTCAAGGGTTGAAAATGAAAATATGTATACAGCTGACCTTACTTATAATTTATAAATACACAATTACTGAGTTTAGGTCAAAGTTCAAGTGATATGCATAGAGAAAGGTTTTTCGATATAGTATGTTATTTTTAAGGTGTTATTTTATAATTCGTGTAGCTTAGATTGAGTTTTAACTGATCAGCAATTAAGCTTATTTTGACGAAGAATTGCTTTTACTTTAAAACTGAATTCAGATACTTCAATGAGATATTCATGAACCCCGTTAAATTTATGTGAGACTTTCTATTTATTGATCGCAGTATCTTCAAATTTCTTCATGTATGAGATTTCTTCAAGCAAACGTTTCCTATAGAATTTTTGTTATTTAAAACTTTTACATTACTGTAGTCGAATTCGTGAACAAAACTGATTTTACGTTCGTCAGTAACTGATAATTCACTTTCTATTCTTTTAGTTCCTTTCTTGTGTTCTTTCACACTTTTTGACGTAGAATTACGTCAATGACAATTTTCTGACATTTTAAGATATTGTGACGTTTTTTGTCATTTTGTGATATTCGAGTATGTTAACACATACCTGAAAACACGCCCGAACACTTACGAACAATTCCGAACATACCCGAATACTTTCGAACACTTCTGAACATACCCGAATACTTCCGAACACTTCCGAACATACCCGAATACTTCCAAACACTTCCGAACATACACAAATACTTCCCAACACTTCCGAACATACCCGAATACTTTGCGAACATACCCGAAAACACGCCCGAACACTTCTGAACATACCCGAATACTTCCGGATACTTCCGAATACTTCCGAACATACCCGAACAGTTTACCCGTAGTTAGTTCTACGTAACGGCACAGACTTTCTGTGCCTCAGCCTAAGTTTTTCTACATATTCTTCCAATTGTTACAAATCACCTTACAAATTATATTCGACTGTTTTTTCATGTTCTATTTGATCTTTTCCACATTTATCGTAACCATTGATGAATGTATTTTGAGTCTTATGGATAATTCGAATGTTGAATCGACTGAATCTTTTCTGAATCCCGAGTCAAAATGAAAGTCGTAATTTAAATCTACCCAATTGGAGGAAATTCAGTTCAAAGAGGTTTTGATTCCACTCTAGGTTAACCGAATTTCAACCTGCAACCTGGCATTTATTTCCACTCTCCGAGTTTTACGTTCTAATTACGTGCTAATTTCGACGTAGTCTGAACCTTAATAACCAAAAGTAATAAAAATTTCGCCCTACAAAACGTATGTGCAGGCATTTATTTACACTCTCTCAAGTTCTACGTCTTTCACATAGATAACCTTTACTAACCAAAAACAATGAAAATTTCGCCCTACTAAGCGTATGTGAAAGGACCTTCCCTTGCGAAAAAACATAACATAACTATGATGTTCTTGCAGAATGGCACGTAGTTAATTAATTTTATTTCTAAAACATAATGCAAATTCAATTGTTGTAGACATGGACCTGTAAAAACGCATTACACTTTATCTAGAAAAAACCTTTGCCTTAGTAAGGATTCGAATTCTGGCCGCTAGGGTGTAAGACTGAGACAATACCACAAAGCTTCAAAGATAATAAATATGGTTACAAATTTTATGATATAATTGTGTAATGATATTTATTATCAAGTACAGTGTGTCCCAAGGTCACCAATTAATATTTTAGAGGTTTAAAGCTTACTATTTTTCACAAAACTCAAAACCAAAAAAGATATTTGAGTTGAGAGTTACAACCAATCAGATTTCTCGGATTTCAAACTCGAACATCTTTTTTGATTTTGAGTTTTTTGAAAAATGGCAAAGGAAAAATTGTCTTAGAATTTCGCAAACAATAAGCTCCTAAAATATTGATTGGTGACTTGGGGGCACCTTGTTCAATATGATATAGAGCTATGTAGTATAAAGTTTCGAAATAATTATCTCTGCAAGGATTATAAGTATTAAAATATTTATAGTATTAAAATACTAAACTCCCGCATTTTTTGAGTATTCATGAAACTTTGAAGGATATTTTAACATTTTTTCAGACTCTGAGAAATTTTATAAGTTTATGGAAAAATTCCATCAACATAAGTTCTAAGTGTTTTAAACACATCTTGTATTTTTTCATTTTTTTTAGTATCCATAAGATTTTGTATACGTTTTCTAGAATTTTTATACATTGCTATACTGGCTTTTTTAAATTTCATGATCTAGAATTCGAAACTTTCTAGATCATAAGAATTTGTTCTGATTTTCCACAAAACGGTTCTTTCACGAAATTCTATTACTTTTAGAATTTTTTTAGAATTTGCATGATTCAAAAGATTTTCTGGTATTTTTATAGATTTCTATCTCGATATCTAGAATTCGATGCTCTAAAGTCCAAAGTTTTTTTAGATTTTGAACATTTTTGTAGATCCTAGTTTATCTTCATCAAATTGAATTTAATGTAAAAATGTTCTCCATTCCGAACTCCCAGGAATGTCGCAGCTGATCATAACTGAATTACTATTGAATCCATACTTGTATATTGGGAAAAAAATATTTGTTATTATTTTTCTGTAAGTATTTTGATTATACAATTTTTAATTTTAAACTAATTTGAAAAGGATTCTTTGAGCTTTTCTGGTATCCAATATTGTGCATATATTTTTAGATATATCTTTTATCATTAAAAATTCAGGAAAATGTTTGTTTTAGGCGATACCGGTGTGGCTTAAGAATATATGGTTCAATTTATAATTCATAAATTAGGTCAATGTTAGGAAAAAAACCCCAAGAATATTTTCTGAGAATTTTCCTCATACATGTCTAAAATATTTTTTGTCAATAGGGCAGCGTACACTTCAATTTTTTCAAGTTCCGTGTCACTTTTCAACAACACGTACAAAAACAGTATTAAACAAATTATCAATGAATTAAATTTGGAACAATAATTTCTATCAATTTCAGTACGGCATTCAAATTTTGACTTGGAATATTATTACATATTACTATCAATCCTTGATAATATGGTAATGAAATTGTGTTCTTATTATTATCTATACCCTTTGTATCAATAATAATTCCATTATTATTACAACATGAAAGCCTTAATTTTGTTATTTATTTACCCAAGAACTAGTTTTCCAAGATGATTATTCACTTTCAAATTCTCTTTGATTGTTATCATGATTTCATATTGCAATCGCTTATCGTATAAGCCTAGGGCACGATCCGCCAATATCCCATAATCACTCTAACCTTATGTGCATATTGATAAGATGAATAATAATATAAATATCTGTTCAATGCAGTAAATTGCTGATATTAGTTAATCAGAACATAATTTTCTAATTCTTGAATGGTAGACACATCCAAAAAATTGTGTCTATTATCATTATCGATTTTTATGTCATGAGCTTTATTCCCAAGAATTATGGCGAAAACAACCTGGCTTGAAAATGGGTTGATTTCTTCTTCCATTCTAAAACCAAGGTTGTAATGAAGAATTGTTGGGAATTCGTTAATTAGACATAAGACATATAAACCGTGATGATTATTGTTTAGTGCTTTTTGATTTGGTTTCACTTTTTTATAATGTCCCTATAGGTATGTATATTAAACTGTTGACTCAATTCAAACATGATGAAATTATATTTCTAAAAGAATAAAAACTCCCAACAAGAAACTAGAAATCTCCGTCAAAATTTTGTTCGAATTTTATTTTTTATTGATCTAGTATTTGTTCCTTTTCAAATGCCAATATTTTTAATCAAAACTGTTTTCAGTGATGTGAATATTTTGAACATTTTTTCCAGATTTTCTTAAAGTTATCGTTCTATTGAGCTACACTCGTTTTTCGGAAATAACTATATAAGATGAAGTTTTTCGTAACATTCGTTTTAATGTTTCGAACTAATGACCAAGTTCCTGGATTCCCAATTTCCCTGGCTTTTAAATGAATGTTATACTTCCACTATCACTGAACAGTTTTCCGACTACTTTTTGCATGGCAAATAAAAAACAAATTATCTCTTCAAATCCCATCTACGCTCTTATTGTTAGACCGGAAATACGTAAGAGGTTTTCTTGGCTTTTCGAGGAACATTTTAGAGATTGAAATGTTTTCGTTCGAGTGTACTAGGTTCGGTATTCCACTCAACGTTTGCTTTGTAAACTTGGACGTTTCGTATTGGAGAATTTTTCGTACCCGGGTCAATAAGTACATTGTTTATTGAAAAACCGCGTCTTCAAGTTACTTTGAAGGGAAAACGTACTACAAACAGAAAACTCATCGTTTTCTTTGGAAAATATAGAAAGTTATGGATCGTTTCGTGATTTTATTACCATAAATATGCGGATTATCTTGTGTAACTTTTCTCAAGTCGATGAGAAAAATATGGATTCGCTTGCATCATATTATTGTAGTAAACAACAAGTGTGTTTTTCATGTTTGAAGTTCAAATGCTTCCGAATCACGATTTTTTTCCTGACGTATACTCAAGTTTTTAGGGTATATATTAAGGGTTAATCATAATTCTGAAGGAAATTCAGAACTGTATGGGAGTTTCACTATTATGTGATTCATTTACGATTGCATTAATTTATTCTATTTTTTTGTTTTTCAAAGTGAAAAACGTTGACATTCTTCAAAGTTTTGATTCAACATCAAAGAAATCATGAAATTTATCATCCCTTTGAATTTGTTATTGTCATAATTTTAAAGTATCGAAACGTTCCTCATTTTCAACTTCGGAAGCCAAAGACTTTAGATTAGGAATTGTAGTTTTGTAGACTTATACTTTTCTCTGATATTTAAACCATTTATTCCATTCCAAAATTTATAACTCGATAAAAATTTTCTAATCAATGTCAATAACCTTAAATCCGAAAAATTCCTTACCACAGAGAGTGAAAATTTCTTGAGTGGATCCCTCAAGAACGAAAATTTACATTTTACTGGATTGAATTTTTGCCTGAAAATTTAAAATCATATACAAAATAAAGATTCAATAATTTTTATTATTAATCATTTTTACTTTAATTACGTAGGATAATTTTTTTTTATTAAAAATCCATTTTGTTACGAATAAATTGTTTTTTTTTAGTTCTATTTTCAATTTAAATAGAAAAAAATGAAAAACAATAGCAATACCTTTTTGTTTAAAACCGAAATAAAAAAATTAATAATTCGTTTGGGATAAACAAAAAGTAGATTTTTTTATTGAAAAAGGAACTAGCTGTGTTTTTTTACACGGAGATTAAAAAAAGATAAGGCACAGTTCTTAGAAATGTCTTATGCATCAAATATATAACATTTCACATATTTAATGTGACAATTTATTGATTAAAGATAAAAAATTTATCTGACAATTATATAACAATTGCAATCACATAAATTTGTTTTAATTACTAGTTTTTTTACTTTCTTAAAACAGGAAGCTCTGAAACCTGTGTAAAAGAAAATGCGGTTACGATCGAATAATTTTAAATTATAAATATCTTACCTCGGACAACGATAATAAAAATAATTTCCAAGTCAATTGTTTTTCTTTATTTCACATTGTATACACTTTATAATTATGACAAAATTTTTGAAGTTGCAAACGATTTTTATGGAGCACCTTTTTTCATGAAAATTACATTTTTTGGTGGCAAACATGAACAAAAAATTCAAATTTTGAACAACCGAAACATAGAAATGATCTAATGATTTCATTAAACTCTATAATTGTGAACATTTCGTAACATCAAAATCGCACCTGCATGATAATGCATTGAGTGAAGGCGAAAATTCGCACTTAATTTTACGATATCCGTGATGTAATATTTTACGGGCGACGCGCCGTACTAAACCGGCGATAATTGCATCATCACCGGCGAGTATCATATTCTCAAACGAATTGCACGCCAAGCGAGGCGACGGCAAATTTGCATTTTATTCGATCAGCGGGGCGCTTTTTGCGCCCGGTTTGAGACGCTAAACGGACAACTAGTTACGCTCTGCGTGCCTCGCTTGGGTCTTTCTGGGTCATAATGACCCTCTATTAAAGGTCCGTTCGCGTTGTACTGCAGTTCATGGAACTGAATGTTTGACAATAATTCATTTCGCTTCTTCGATTACGTGAAATCGGACTGACGTGGAATTTTTACAGCTAAATAAAGGGAGGAAACATAAAAATAGACATTTTTCTAAGGAAAACGTATCATTTGAAAAATCTAAAATGTTCAAGGGAAATTCCTTCTAACTTGGAAAACTTAATAAAGTGCCGATACAATTTTTTTGAACAATTTGAAACATTGACAATTTTTAATTTTTCAGAGTACCATTTATACACATTATAAATGGCATCATTTACTATCGATATGAATCTATATTTCCTAAAATTTTGCGAAAATGTCGAAATCGGAAAGTTATTTCATCGTCCTGTAAAATTTCATTTTTGTTGGTTAGCCCCTTTTTATCGGCACCCCTTCATATTTATATCGGTCCTGAAAAACTTCAAATGTTTGAAAAATCAATTTTTGAACCTGAGTAAATTGGTAAAATGTAATTTTTGAAACTAATAATATTTTTTGATTGTTTGCCTTTGAAACTCTGCTACAAGAAAGCTAAAATATTCTTGGCAAGCAAAAGTAAAACTTCGACAGAATGTCCTAATGGTTTGGAAAAAAACAAAATATATAACAACATTTTCTAAAATGTAGGAACCAATTTTGTTAAATATAAATTTTTCGATACACTTGGAAAGATCTTCACGAAAACCCACGATTGCTGCTATTTAAAATCATTTAAGAATAAACCCCGATGTAAATAAATTTAATGACTAATCATTAAATTTTTTATTATATATTGTTTTATAACTATTAAAGTAACAATTATTTTAATCAATAAAATTTCAGTTTAAGTGAATTAATTTAATTTCAAACATTTTTTTTAAGTTCTAAAAAGGCAGTTCTCATCCCTCTGCACATTCCAATCGAATTTATGATTTCTATGTTCTTCAATAACTGAAAATGAAACGCTTTTTAATTAATAATTATAGTATGTAAAATTTTTTTATGAGTATTCTTGAGCCCTGAAAATTTCTAATTTCAAAGTTTTGCCTGTTTAAGTTGAAGATCAGTATTTATTGAAACTGTTTTTAAATAAGGTTTCGATATTCTCAGAACTTGTAGAAATTGAAAATTATAAACTTGTGATTAAACTGAATGATTTTTATTTGTAATGTTTCGAGTTAATTTTTGAATTCAAGAACTAAACCTCGTAAAACAAAATCAATTATGTTATCCACAATTTTCAAGTTACTGAAACTGCGAGAATTTCAACAAATTAATAGTAGTTTATTAAATAGCGAAGGAGTATAAGTTATAAAGTTCTCACTGGATTCATTAAAAAATGCATACCTTATTGAAAAGTAGAACATATGACATTGAATATGTAATACGCTTTTTTATTGTACTTGAAAACACTTTTTTCAAAGACATTATATGTTCTAATAATGAGTTTCTTTTTCTCTGCAAACTGATTATATTATGAACCGTAACAAATCAATTGACAGCAACGAAAGCGCGAAATGGTTCTTTCGCTTTTTTTACGAGCAATAATCGCAAGCCCGTTTTTCATCTCACGAGAGCTCTAATTAAAACGAGTGTTCATTACGAGTGTTTTTATCATTTGTACACCGCTTGAGTTCGTTGGGGATTTCTGACGAATAAAATTTTAATTACACGGGACGAACGATTGAACTTCTTCTGGTTTAATCAGGAAAAAAATATTGTGATTTGATTACCCAAATGACGGAGAATGATTCTTAGTTTAAAAAACAAACCTCTTATGATCAAAGTACATTTATTATTTTGAGATTATTTGTTATTCTTATGAAACGAAATTTAGAGATTTCGTAAAGCTCATTTTTCAGGGAAAAAATGCGTAAACGTAGATATTCCAATACTTCATTTTAACAATCATTTACTGTATTTACAAATTCGTAAAAAAATTTTTTTTAACGCATCGTGATGAGTGAAATAATTATTAAATATAATAATTGAGATTAGCGTTTTCGGTATTCGAAAGAAATTGCAACCTAAAATTCTCCTAACTCTATAAATTATTAATCAGTATAGTCTTACGATTTGCTATACCTAAATATTAAAGACCTCCTATACCGATTTCAATATGAATATTGATCATCAGTTGACTTTCCAATATTTAACAAACCCAAATTTAAGATTACATTTCGAAAGTCAAATAAGACATTTTGCAATAAATACAAACACTCATGAATCTGTGAATTCAGTGGCAAGTCTAAAAGCCTCTTAAATATAAGGAGAAACAATAACAAGCTTGTAAATTCACTGAAAACACAAAAAATCCAGTCATGAATCTGAAGAATCGAGAAAAACGTAACCGAAATTCAAATTTTATTCGCAGGACTTTATGGACTATCTATCATAAAAAATAGTTCACATGTAGGTCCCATGAATAAGAAAGCAAACATTATTCTCTGTGAGGCACGGCAGAAATGTGAAAATGATGAATATTAAGAGGACTTGACAGTCGATTTGCATATGCATGTTAATAAGCGTGGGTTCGCTGGAGTGTTGAGAAAAAAAAATGAGTTTATGCGAGCACGTGGATGTTGAAGAGCGAAGACTTCAGGTTACAACCTGAAGTAGCTTCGAATGCTGCCCGCGTATAGTCTCTTTACAATCGTTGATTCGTTATCGACGCGAGCGTAGGCAGATGCAAACGCGGGTTCAATCGACCCCGTGCACAATTTACATTCTTTGTTGTGCGGCCGTCTATCGATGCACGCGTCAAATCATATTACTCTCCCTTCCCGTGAGGTGCCAAACCGTTGCAAACCGAGCCTCGATTCACGGAAACTTGATTTCTATTTGCTTTACTAACCAGGGTTTTTTCTTTTATGTATATTTCCTGTTTTCATCAGGAAACAAACGAGAAAAAATATAGTGGTGTGCGGGATCCCGAACTTCCTCAATTCCTAGCGCCGGGACAGGACAGAAAAGGCCCCTTGGCCTCAATGACCGTATCCCGAAAATTTCGGGATCCCGAATTCTCGGGAATTGGGAAGTTGCATCAATTCACAACGTTTTAAAAAGTATAACGATGTGACGTCATTCCAACGATATGACGTCATTTGCATGCTCAGTATATCTATGTATACGAAACTAAAAATTCACAAATCTTCTTAAATAATCATTATTCAAAGAAGCGGAAAAACACGTATCGATTTTTTTTCGAAACTAATTGATACATGTGTCGCCAAATTTGATTTTTTCTCTCCATGCAACTTTCCAATTTCCGTGACATTTCGCGATCCCGACAATGTTCGGAATCAAAAAAAGGTTCAATCACGTACTTATTTTTTCCTTAATGTTTGGGTAAAATTGAAATTAGTTAATTATTTCAATTACTTTTGATTACTTAATGAAAAAAAGTATTCTGAAATTCGTCGTTTTTTCAAATTAATTACCTGCAATAATCAAAAACAGTATAATAAAAAAAAGCTACAGATGCAGTAAATATAAAATTTCACCTATTTTTTTAAAAATATTTAAAAAAAAAAAGGAAGTCGATAATTAAATTTTTATCAGTATATTTTGAAGTGTTGTAAGGTTACTAGATTGGTTGCTGTAATGATGTTTAAAAAACCTTACTACGTCGTCAATCTAAATTAACAATATCTACGTTTCAGACAAAAATTTTATTTAATCTTTACAGAAGTATGAAAAAAACTGTTTTCGTGCCTGGGTCAGTTCAGAAGTTCTGAAGTCAGTTCAGTCGAAGAGGAGATTTTTAAGGCGAGGCAATCCGAGCGCCACCGGCTTTCTAGCGAGTGCGAGAGAGATGGGTAGAATGGGAACCACGCCAGAGCGAGAGAGAAGAACGAGCCCAGCGCTCGGATCCCCTTAAATCGACGATTGCTTTCAGGCGCTGTTTTAGGCCCTAAAAGAGTAATTTAGTGCCACGCGCTGGCATGAAAAAAAAAACACTTTTAGTGTCTGAGACAAAAAAGCTTTTACCAATACAATGAAGACAAAGATTTTCAAAATTTAAAAATAAGAAAATTAGCACAAGTCAATGCTAATAATGTATAATAATATAATATAATATATAATAGTTTTATATAATATAATATATAATTTAAAAAAATATAATAATTTAATAAAGAATCATTAAAAAATTTGATCAACAACAATTGACAAATGAATTAATTTAAATTTCTAATTAAAAATAACTATTTAATAGTAATTCGATAATAATAATAATAATAATAATAATAATAATTTAATAAAAATAATAACGTATAATATAATATTATATCATAATATAATATATATATAATAGTACAAAAACAATAACAACTATGCTATCGCAAAAATAATTCACTCTTCAAAGTTTTAATGCCTTTCAGGATCCTAAATTTCAAAGGATTTACAATGTTTTTCAACTCCTACATAACATAGAAATATTAAATAATTTTGACATATTTCAACTTATCTAGGACCTCATATATCGGCAGAATTCCTAAATTTTTCAAATCACCTAATTTTTCAAAGTTTTTTATTTTTGGGTACTCCGAATTTTTGAGTTTTTCGAATGCTGTAAAATTTTTTAAACTTTTACGAATCTTGGATTTTCACTAGAATTTCGAAGTTTTCACAATACCAGATGAAGATTCTTGGAGATTCCTGATCTTTTTTGGATTCCCAAATTTTTTGGGATATCAAAAATTTTTGAGATTCTCGAGCTTTTTGGAATTCCCGAAATTTTCGGGATCCCGAAAAATTCGGTATTTTTTAATTAATTAATTTTAATAGTGTCTGCACCACTGAATACTTATATGACATTGATAACATTTTTTATATGTATTTCTACATACATTTGAATCCTTTTCCAAATTATAATTTGCAATTAAAAGAGTAACTTTTCAAGTTATAAGCTGTTTCATAAATTCCTGTGATTTTAATGCAATGTCTGACAGTGTACCAGATTTCGCGAGAACCAGTGACTAGGTAAAAAAATTAATAGCATTCTCATTTTCTACACTGTATTGGCTGTTGGCTGACATAGACGTTTTTTTAAATATATTTGATGACAAAATTAATTTCATGAATTTTTGTCCTCCGTTTATTACCTCAAATTCATGCTATTATTGTTAATATATAAACATGTTTTTTTAATTTTTTCAAAATTCATTATATCAGCTGAAAGTCAATAGTTCTAAGAAAACGTGTACAAAATTTCATGTAGATTCGTTGAATAAATCTTTAGAAACCATGTACACCGTTTCGAAAAACATTTTTTTAGAAAGACGGGTTCAAAACTTAGGTACTAAAATCATCCAAGCTTCTGTCCTTAAATTTGCCATTTCTGCTGCATAAAAAACTCTTCCTTTACATGAAAATCTTCTTCTAGACTTAATCCTACCGTTTTTCTTTCTATTCTTTTACGGATCAAGCATAGAAAATGCAATTTCTCCATGTATCGAAATACATATTTATTGATCGATTGTAGAAGATTAATTTGTCTTGAAATGCACGTTTCTCCCTCATGTGGCGTGGAACGAGAAAAGGTACCTTACAGCACCAAAAGTCGAAATCGAGGTGTTAAGCAATTACAGTAGATTAAACTTCGCTCTTTCGAATGAACCTGCTCTCGAGTTCATCAAAAAATTCTTTATATCAGAAATTGCACTTTTTAGTTCAAAAAAATTGTAGTCGAAATCAAGCGAAGGGAATTGACTTTTCCCTTTCCTCTTAGCAGGAACTTTATCTTTGAACGCCCAAGAGTTCCAGGCCTCGAAATTTCTGGGCGACCGGAAAATTTTAATTTACCGTATCATGAGGAATGTGAGAAAATACTGCTCTCAAACCTTTTCTTCCTTCATCCTTTCCTGACATTCTTGACGCATATCAAAACAACCCTGAATTAATTAATTCAAACAGAAAATACGATACTTAAAAGCGTTCCCTAATGACTGTTGGGTGGTATCGAAAACAGCAGTGGAGAGGGAAACTTTTGAAGGAGAAAGTCGCTACCTGCTCTGGACTCTCGAACGAACAAAATATTTTCAAACGCGTTTTTCTCAAATCGACTTTTGGTGCTGTAAGGTACCTTTTCTCATTCCACGCCACATATAACATTAAACTAACGTGTTCCTTATAACTTCTCAGAAAAAAGGTTAGACATTTAATCGAATCTTATAATTACGAATTTTTGACGAAAAACAGATAAATGTCCTGAGAAAATTTGATGATTTCTTGATTTCTGTAAGTGCTATGCATTCTACATTTTTGTTTGTGAGTGTTTTACTACGAAAAAAAAGTATCGATAAATATACGTGCACAAAATAATTGAATGAGCTATAATGAAAGAATATTGACTGAAAAGACAAAAACCGATGTCACGGAATACCGATTATTACTCTTATTGATGATGATCTATAGGTTGCAAATAAATGCTCCTCTTTACTTGTGAGCTTTAATTTTATAAAGCTGATTAATTTTATTTAAGAATAGTGTTTATTTAAATAGTAGAATTCAATTTGGTTTGCTTTTTTTTGATCCGTTGGAACTAATAATTTAGTAATTCTATGGTTATGAAGATTTACGCTTTAATTTAATTCTTCTTAGAATTTTTATATCTCTATTTCAGCTTTTTTGAAAATTATTCAAAATTATAATAAAAAAATTCATTTGTAGAGCCAGAAACGAATGTAGAATATGAAGTGAATATTTCGAATTTGAAAATTGAAGATGCCATTTCAAAACCATGCGTCAAATCTGTCCTCATCTACATTTTGAAAGGTTTCAAAGGACCTGATTAAAAAATTTTGCAAACTTTAACATTTTCCGTGTAAAAAATTTATTGAAAATCATAAAAACTTGAAACTCAATTTGACAACAAATAAAATAACTGTGTATGATAATAATATGTATTATTTCCATTTTACTGTAGAAAATTGCCATATTATTATCCGATCATTCCTCTACACTTAATGATCTCGAAGTCACTTAGCTTTTGAATTTCACAAAACAAACAGTAAACACAATGGCACATACAGCATGCATTTCCCATCCAGTTACATTTGAATTATGCATACACGGCGAATTATCAAAAGTTCAACCACCATTTTATACGCTCATCTCAATCGAATAAGGCGGCCTCTCGTTCGATCCAGATAATCACTATTTCTGTTGAATATATGCAGTTTGAACTAATTTTGAAACTTTGTTATCTATATCGCGATTTATAATAATCTATAGAACAACTAGTTGTTGATGTCTAGTTGCATCTGTGACACGTCCCAATTATTGTTTAGCATTATTATGAACTCATGATTGAGCTGGCAGCCAAAATCCGTGATTGTATATTAAATACCGGGGGATTATGCATTATTGTATGATGTTGGTAAACGTAACTAAGTCTAATCACAAACATCTTCGTCAAGAAAATTGAACTGATGATAATAGTTTAATTAGAGATAGCAGACATTTGTTTATATAATGTTTAGTTTAGGTAAGTAAAATTCTTTGAATTAACCCCCCCCCTGAAAAAATTTTCGCCCCCCCCCCCTGGAAAATACATGACCCTGTAAAATACTTCTGAGTCAGATCTGAGGTCAGATCCAAAGTGCCAATTTCCTCGTTTTCGCATCTTTCTGGGCAGAGATGTAACCTGAGATCTGACCTTAAAAAATTTTTTGTTATTTGTTCATAAGATTTTCATTTTAATTTTATTCAAAGTGAATTTA
>JAPYZL010052166.1:0-15442 GCA_030522825.1 Platygaster orseoliae | reverse complement strand
ATTCCACTCGCGTGTTTACCGCTCTCGCTACGCTCGCGCGGCAAATTCCACGCTCGTGGAATGTTCTCCTTCTCCAACTAGTCGCACAATATACTATTATTTCATGAATTAGATTTTTTTGTACGACATCACTCCGTTAAAATGCAGGGAAACACGCAAATTTCATGAAACTCTCTCCATAAGGTGAAACGCCGAAATTTGTCACTTGTGAATTTATCAATTACATCAATTATTATTATTTGTTATCAATTATTGTTATTACTTATATTATTTTTAGGTATTAGTAATTATTCATCAATTCATTATTCAATTATTCATTTTAATTTTTTTTATAAATTCATTATTCATTATTTATTCGATTATAGGTATATTATCCAATTATTCATTACACATTGTTTATCTGGTCGAATGTAACACAAAACCGTGTTTGAAATGTTTCCAACACCCTCAAAATCTTTATTTATTGTTAAAAAACCGTTTTTTGGAACTTTTTTGCGCTTAAAAATTCCTACTCAAAATTTTTTCGACCGATTTAAAAACTCCCGGCGCTTTTTTATAGATTTGTACAGTAGCTTTCAGAAAAAAAAACGCTTCGTTTGTTTTGAACGAGAAAAACAAAATTTTTGTGCGGAAATATGAAATTTTCACTGTTTTTTCGTGTTTTTTTTTTAAATTTATCAATTCATTATTCATTATTTATTCCATTATAGGTATATTATCTAATTATTCATTACACAGTGTAATAGTGATTCTGAACGTTTAAAGTGACCTAGTAGAGATTGTTTATCTGGTCGAATATAACACAAAACCGTGTTTGAAATTTTTCCAACGCCCTCAAAATCTTCATTTATTGTTAAAAAACGGTTTTTCGGTACTTTTTTGCGCTTAAAAATTCCTACTCGAAATTTTTTCGACCGATTTAAAAACTCCCGGCGTTTTGTTATAGCTTTGTCAGTAGCTTTCATAAAAAAAAAAAACGTTTCGTTTGTTTCGAACGAGAAAAACAAAATTTTTGCGCGGAAATATGAAATTTTCACTGTTTTTTCGTGTTTTTTTGACTGGACGCCATTTTTTTCGAACAAATCACTAGATTTCTCAATGTTAGACTCATATTGTTGTTGTTTAGTCAATAACGAATAAAACTAGACAAGTTTCATGTAAAAATAATGAAAATTGTTGAATTTAATTTACAAGGTTGAAATTACAAGGTTTGATGATTGTGAAAATGTTTCACAAAGGTCGAAAATTCGAAAGTACGCCAAGATTTCCAAATAGTTAAAAAAATTTCAAAAAATGTTTTGTAAATCGACTTTACTATCCTATTATTTTTATAAATCACTTGGTGAATTTTTTCATTGTTCAATATTTATCCGAAAAAATTTGAATGTATTCTTAAATTATCCAAAGTTTCAATCAATTTTACGAATCTACATAACTTCATTTATTTCATAAATTGGATTTTAATTCCGTTAAAATGCAGTGAAAACCAAAAATTTCATGAAACTCTCTCGACAGGGTGATACGCCGAGATTCACCACACAGACGCGAATCTATTTGAATGGGGGTCCTGGCAAGGGTTTTAATGCCGGCCCAAGCGGCTGTCTTCTTTGGATTATACTTCCGGCGGGAGCCTGCAGCATTTACTACGACCGCGGGGCAATCGCGAGAGCTCCCACAGCCGCGATCATTATTCATCCTGTCGCGGAAGAGAGCTAGCGCTCGCCGATCCGAATGCGCGCCGCGTAATATACCGGTCTTAGCTCATCGATCGCTCTCGGCTCACGGTGCGTAATTAATCGACGGAAAAACGGATTCATATTTTGGAAGGCGTATCAATCCGAGCAGACCCTTCATTTATAACCCAGATGCACCGTGACCTTCTGCAATTGAGACGTCGCCTTTGTTTGTTTCGCGTCTCCTCACGTGTATACTAATTACTTTGCCATTCGCGGGAGCTGATTAAAAGGATGCTCTCTTAGGGAATTCGAGATAAGTGAGATATTCTGGAATATCAACGTGAAATGCATCGATTTGCAGATCGTATTTTGTATTCCCATGAATAAAGACTCTCACAAATATTTTAATCATTCGTAACTTTGTTAATACGTGAATAAATATAATTCAAAAACAACGGCGATTCTTTTTAACGCTATTGCCAATCAAGTTCTTGTGAAGTATTGCTTTTATAAAGACGTGTGAGACTCTTACAATTCTGATTCTATTCTGATTTAGGAGAATCGAGGGCCTCAGTTCATAACATTCGTTATTCCGTTACTTTAATACATAATTTTTTCCTATTGACATTCCTAAAGAAGAGATTACCAAAAACCTATTTACCTTTAATCTCAACTGCGTTTCGAAACTAAAAAGTAGAAGAAATCACTACGATATCGATGGTTACACAACAATATTTTCCGTCCAATCTTCTCAATATATTTCGGCCCAAATCAAGCCCTCTTCAGGAGATCTATCAAAACAATATCTTATCATCTTCATACTCTGAATTACAATACAATCATAAAAGGTATTGAAACTCACAACATTAAACAAATCTCTCCAAAAACATAAAGCACAGCATGTGTCTAGAAATCCTTTAAATTACGACATTTAATAGTCAATAAACTAGTCGAATTAGTCCAAAAGTGGTAGTTATCGTTATTTTCTGAAATTTTGATAGGAATAATAAAACATGTCCTGAAACACTTACCGTAGAGACGCATTTGTGACTCGGCGAGATGAAATCCAGACCTCTCTCACCCTCGCCACTGAAGCACTTCTGTATATTCCACATAAACTTCCTCCTGATGGACTTCAACGAATACACGCACAACGCGGATTGCGGCTTGGGCTTCAACTTGGGCTTGCTGCTGTTGGGCCCGTCGCTTTCGGAGAATACCGCGAAAAGAACGTCGTCCTGGGCCGTGATGCCCAGCTCATTTGCCAGAACGGAACCGGCCTTGCCCACGAACGCCGCCTGCACCAAATTGTACGACTTGTCTTCGTTTATGCAGTCGATCGGGATTTCCGTGTACGAGTAATAGTGCTGGTCCTCGTGACAGACGCGCACCAATTTCGAAATGTACGCGGGTGTCGTTGTGCTCTTGTACTGTGTGGTCAGGAAGTAGCTGAAGCTGTCGCTGCTGAAGCCGTAAATGTAGTTGATGGGATAGCGCTCGCGAGACAGCGAGTTTACGTACATCCTGGTGCCCGTTGTGACGGCCGACTCGGCGATGCTGAGCATCTTGTTGCTCTCGAGGGAGCGCGAGCTGACAGCGGGAACCTCGGATCGATAGGGCGAGTTTCCGGTGAAGGTCACGCCCACGTACATGACCTGGGACACGGGCGGATTCGGGGGACCCGGGGCGATGAACGCGACCGTCGAGGCGCTCACGTTGTTCGCTACCACCGGCTCCGTGACGTTTTGCACGATGTGCGAGATGTCGTGAAGGTTGCGCACGTCGCACATTCCCTGCAACGAGAATGATTGTTCAGACATATTTTATGTGTCTTTCAAATTAACAGGCCACGCTGAGAAAAAAAATTGTGATTATTGCAATACTGTATACTAAACGAGAATCACTCAGAGATATTGTATACTTTTTGCTAGATAATATAGTAATTTTTGCAACAACATATTCTTCATATTTTCAAATGATATTGTGGCAATAAATATACTTTGTTGTTAAAATTCTTTTACACATTTCATTTTTTTCTATACATCTCGTACTCTTTAAAATATCATATTGTAATTCCGACTAATTTAGGTTTCATTAGCTGATGCCAAAATTAGAATGTACCTGAAGTTCCAAACGTGTATGAAATAAACGAAAACGAAAAAAAATTTTCTTTCATTCCCATTCATGATTCAAATTAAAAATAATGAGAAAAGTTAGATAATATTTGGTAAATGTATGAAAACGAAAATGATATAACAATTTTTTTTATTTTCTCGTTTATTTCCAAACATTTGGAATTTCAGAGATATAAATAGGATACAATATTGGGAAAATTCGAAAAAATAAGGTAAATTTTACTATATACAATGAATTTTCGCAATGAATATTTTTAAAATTACAATATTTTCTCTTTTAACATGAAACATAATTTTTTAGAAGCTGAAAAACAAGTTGTGAAAGTAAAAGTACCATATTACATGTATCACTATACATAGATATTAGATTCTTTGTAATACTAGTAAAAATTACAATTCGTCTAATACAATTTGCATGTGTAAATTGTGAAATTTCCAAAATCTT
Organism: Platygaster orseoliae; assembly: GCA_030522825.1. Classification (NCBI taxonomy): domain Eukaryota; kingdom Metazoa; phylum Arthropoda; class Insecta; order Hymenoptera; family Platygastridae; genus Platygaster; species Platygaster orseoliae. Next base: position 11,186 of record JAPYZL010052166.1, on the reverse strand, counting down.
AAAATAAAAACTGTCATACATATTGTAATTTGTACAATATGACGATTTTAGTATATGCATAATATTGTAGTAGGTAAAATAATTATTGCAAGTTTTGCTATTGTATTGTACAAACTGCAATATTATTGTAGAAGGTACAATAATATCGTACTTTTGCAATAGATCTGGAAAAAAGTGCAAGACTTTTCTCTCAGTGCGTGTTTGAAATTTATCAAATTTTAATCATCAATTTCAATATATAAACTGTCGACACAAAAAAACTACAAGAAACTCTTCAAATTTGATTAAAATTAATACGGTTAAAAAATTTGTACAGATTTCAATTAAAATAGAATAAACATTACAATGCATATTCCAAAAAATCTGATAAATAACGTAATGTACTAAATTACGAACATTTCCGGAAAATCCAAACTTTTGAATTTTCTACCATTACTGACAACTTTCGAAATTTCGAAAAATCGTACCAACTCTCAGAATTTGATCAATTTTTGGAAGAATTCGCGATTCGCGAATTGCAGGTTAATAAAAAAAATGCTCGGTAAATTTTGGCAAAAATTGACAGGTACATTTTTCCTAAAAGGACATTGAAATTTTATTTCGATTTTTCGAGTTATTTACAAAAATAAATGTAAATTTTATACATAAATCATAATAATATAATAAATATTCTTCAATCACCTATTGAGCCGTACAAAATTCGTTCAAACGTCAAACAAGTTTTTAACGCCATAATTTTATTATTTTAAAAATATTATCTTAGATTTTTTTCCTGTTTCGAATTTCTTTTCAGCTCATTTAGCTTGTAGTCAAAGAATCAGCACTAGAATTTTTACTTAGCATATAGATTTATTTGATCTGTTTAAAAGTTACTCTATATTTCAAAAATTACTCGAACATGACAATTTCATGTTCTGAGATATGATCTGATAATCTATTTTATATATCTCCAATCTATCGATATCTTATCCCTCGAAAAAAATTTCTGTATTAGAAACTACTAATTTGGAAGTTGCATTAATTTTTTCTACTGCTGATATCGTTAGTTTATTATAGTTTATTAAAAAATATCATACATGTACCTATTCTTTCCTTTTTTCATAACTCAAAAATTGACGGAAATAAATCGTTTTAAAAAGTTAAACAAAATTACGTCATTTGCATGTTCAGTAAATCTATGTATACAAAATTAAACATTTACATATCCTCTAAAACAATCATTTTTCAAAGAAACAAAAAAATACATATGCAACTTCCCAATTCTAAAGAAATTGTTCATACTTGTGTAAAGTATTATGCATACTTGAATATACATGAAATCATAATCTTTCTTAATTTCAATTAAACATTGATTTTCGATATAATTAGTCTCAATATCAGATTAAAAATAACCATGTTCCAGGTAAAAATACGAATATTTCGATTTATTGATAGTATACCAACAACTCTACTGACTACAGCTCCCCCCCCCCTCTTTCCTTTTTAACCCCGGGATTTCGCGAGGCAAAGAGTCTAATGCGATTTCCCGCTCGCGCTTTTAACGTCAATATTAATATCTCGAAACTTTCCCTCCCAGATATATACGAGAGCCTGGCGAGATTTTTTTTCAAGGAGTTGGGGGTGAGTGTTGTTTTCTTTTTGTTGGGTACTGGAAAGGTGTTTTCAAGATAGTTTAATGGGTTATTGGATTAATTTTTTTTTTTTTTATTATGGGTTGAAGTATACGAGGTAACGACTTTTTTTACTTATAAAACGAGTTCCCAATATATTATGTATCGAGTTCACCGGTGAGGTCGATGTTTTTTGGACGAGTCATAGCCATACACGCTTTGGCTACGACTCGTCCAGAAAACATCGACCTCGCCGCGATACTCTGTTTCTTGGCCGCACATTTGGTTGGCAAAATACAAATAGAGAGAGAGAGAGAGAGAGAGAGACAAGGACATACGAACTCTCCGCTACAAAAACTGAAAACATTGACTGTCAGATTCTGACGCTGACCGTCAATCGGAGTTTTGCCGTTCTTAGAGAGCATAAAATCGATTCAATCAATTTTTTTTCTTTCCAGCCTTAGGAGAAAGGAAAGAAGACTCACTTGGAAGAGGCTACCGCAGGAGATGAGTCGCGTGTTGGAATAATCGATGACCAGGGCCTTGTTAACGTTGTCCAGGAGCTTGGTCTTCTCCTTCGGACACTCAAGATAAGAGCAGTCGACGGAATCGCCCCTGGGGCCCGTGACGACCTCGACGGCCAGCTGGAGATCGGGTGACAGTTGATAGAGCCTATTCACGGCACCGACGTAGACCCTTCCGGTGTTCTTGTCGACCACCAAGTGATTCATCTTGTCGACTTTGGGGTCGTGGAACTGCTGGACCACGTTGGCCGGCATCGGGGGCGTCCCCGACGCCGTTGCGAACGGTCCCCACGTTCCCGCCGCCGCGAGAATCCCCGAGAAGACGAAGAAACGCAGCGCGGCCATCCTCCCGGATGAGCGATTTTCACGCACTGATTCCTGAAATTCAGAAACAAGCGGAACTTCGGTCAGAACATTCTATTTAAAAAATTGTGTGCACTATCATAATTCCACATTTTTTCAAAAAAAATCTCGAAAATTATTGGAATCTAAAAAAAACATACTATTACTGTCAAAAAACTAAACCATCAGGCGTGTTGCAACCAACACAATCAATTCAAACACCGTCATTAAAAAACGAAAGTGCGTCGATCAATTATCGTGTATCGCGCGAAATCATAGATGCATTTAAGTTTCCAAGATAGCGGAATAAAATGTTCGCGAGAGCGAAAAAAAAAGGAAAACATAGAAAATCGAGGGGGCCCGTAGGCAGAGAAAGTTTTCGCGTCGATACCTCGCGTAATTCAATCGTCGGGATATTTCAAAACGCCCGCGTCCGAGCAAGAAGCGAAAAAAAAAGAAAATCATTGTTAAGGGCGGGAGCTGCGGGCTTCGTTTAAACTTTTAACTATTGTTTAAGTCGTTAAAAATCCATTAAAGCTTCAAACTTGCTATTACGCGCTTCCCTTCCTACTCTTGCACTCGCGTTTTCCCGCCTTCTTCGCCAACTATGCCCCGCAAGTTCCCGCAAAACTATATTGCGTTCGTAACTCAAATTGCTGTTTCGAAGGCCATTTTTCTCGGCTCGGGAGCTGTATTTTAGACACCGGTTTCGGGTTTCCTCGCGCTTCCGGGGTCACTATGGGATCTACGATTATCGAATTTGACGTTTATGGCTTGTTCGGGCAAGAGCTCGCATGTTGGGAATTTTTCGTGGCGACTTTCAATTCAACAATCACTGAAAACGGTGGAAAATGCCACGAAATTCTCTACGTTGAAACAAGCTTTCCTTTTTATACTGTCAAAAAATGCGATTCCTCGAGGGAAAATGAAAAACGAGGGATGAAATCCCAATTCAAGCACGTTAGATCTCGATATCGATGACCCAGGGTTCGACCTCTCGTCGTAACAAGTCGCTCTCAAAATCGGGCTACTCGAACCGTCATTTATCGCCCCACCTAAAAGCCCGCGAAATTTACGATTCGCCGAGAGAGAAATTTGCATATTTTATTGTCGGCTAGTGTAAAGAGGCGCGCGCGCGCCGCAAGTGAAGCGCGCGCGTTCCTTTGCCATCCCGTTGTATTTATTTTAATCTTGTCGAGCTCATCCATGGAACTCATGTCATGGCCCTTGGGTTAATTGGACAGAAATTATTCACGGGTACGTTAATTGTCGCCGTTTTCGTGGACTCGCGTTGTTTGAAAGGTCTACAGTATAACGCCAAAGCAAGTCGCCTTTACATTCAAACTCCGAAATGGTTCGTTCCTGAAAGTGCCAAGTTTTTTAGTAAATTTAAACAACTTTTTTTTAAGTTTTGAGAGATTGGAGTCGTTCAAATTTGTGAATTTTGAATCCGCCATTTTAAATCCACTATTTTGAATCTGTCATGTTGAATCCGCCATTTCCAATCCATCATTTTGAATCTGCCATGTTGAATCCGCCATTTTAAATTCATCATTTTTAATCTGCCATTTTAAATCCACCATTTGGAATCTGCCATGTTGATCCGCCATTTTAAATTCACCATTTTGAATCTGCCATGTTGAATCCGCCATTTTGATAATAAAAATGTCAATTTTCTAACTGTAAGTTCTTCTAAATTTTCAAGAGAAATTTGCGGGTGCAAAATGGTATGTATACTACAAAAGTCAATGCGAATGTTTGTAAGGTTGTTCAGATAAATGATAAAATTTGAAATAACCATATTTTTTTGAAAAAAAAATTGCTGGTGACTGTTCAGTAGTTCATTTTGAAGAGGAAAAGTAGTACTAAATGATGAAATTTAAAATAATCGTAATTTGAATCCATCATTTTAAACCCGCCATTTTGAATACACCATTTAAAATCCGCCATTTTGATAATAAAAATGTCAATTTTCTAACTGTAAATTCTTATTCAGAGGCCATAAAAACCTGTAAGTAAAAATTTTCGAGTGCAAGATGGTATTCTACAAAGAATTGAATTCTCATAACATAGTTCAGGTAAATGTCAAAATTTGAAATGACATTACTAAACGACGAAATTAAAAACCAAGACCAAAATAATTTTATACGCCTTATACATAACCTCAAACATCTCAAAATCCTGACATGACGGATCAGACAACCTCGGAATGGCATAAATATTGCTCGTTAGTGGCTGCCATGACGAATATTCACAGAGAAAAGCAAACTGTGAGCTGAGATTGGATGCAAATAGGCTTGACAAGATTTGCCCGTTGTACGGAAGGTCGGAAGTACAAACATCGTGCGGACCCTAAAGAGTGACCCCGGATTTTTGCGCGCTTAAGAAGACCCGGTCGGAAAAAAGGAGCGATTTAATATGCACCGGCAAAAACACGAGAAAGCTTTTTCCTTGTTTACAAATGAATAATGACGCACGGGGGCCGATTCAAGCTTCCACATTCCACGGCGTTACAAGAATTTTTCATTATTCCCAAAGAGGCGGACAAAAAAATGGCGTAATTAAAATGATGGGACACTTGATGGCGCGCGCTTGGCGGAATGCTTCGTTTATTCCAGCTCCTTATTTACATATATGCGAATTAAATGATTCCAAGCTTGCACAGTGCTCGTGCTCTTTTCCGCGTTTCGATCGTGGGTGAAACACCGAACGCACGATTCAAAGCATTTGTGGCATTTTAAAATTTAGGTTGAATCACTTAACAATTGTATCTGGATTTTCCAATATTTTTTTAAAAAGAATTTTAAAAAAAGGCACATAAATTACAGTTCCATAAATAAAATAAATTACAGTTGAAAGTAATAAATAAATTAATTGAAAAAATAAAATTATTCAAAAATGTATACATTTTGTATGATAATTCATTAAAATTATATTTATATAATTAATATGAATTATTTAAATTGTATTTAATAAGTTATAAAATATAAATTATATAATTTAATTTATAATCGAAATTAAGTCAATAAAGTAAATGGAATATAAATAAATAATTCAATAAATTACAGGAAATTTCATGCAGTTCGCAACTTTATAACTCCCTTTCTCCATTTCTATCCCGAATCACCCATAAATAAACAACGAACCGTCTATAAATCCATAATGCAATTTTATATTCCATCTCGAACTCGTAATCAGTCCCATATGCCGATATAAAAACGAATATTCCTCGACCGCCATAATGCGACGGAGCGGCCAGTGGAAATCGCATTAAATCCTAATTAAATCGCATAATCCGTCTACACGGAAAATAGATCCGATTTCATCGGAATCATTGACGAGCACTCTACGTGGCGCCGCTGCAACGAGCGTATAGTGTCGAATTTCAAGCGCCAATGAACCCCCGCGACGCGACGGAAAACAAAGTAAGCGAGAGCATCAAACGAAATTCCCGAAATTCAATTTCCGGTCGAGGACGCACGCGAATTAAGACGGCAGTTTCAATAACCTCCCGGAATTTCCGCGACGCTGACTTTCCCGGGGAATTTTCCTCGGGATCAAAAGAGCTCCTTGGCCAAGTTTATTTCCCCGTCGAGAAAAAGGCACGAAAAGGGCTAGTGAAGGGGTGAAAATTTGACTCACACTTGGCCAATGAATTCTTTGACAATTCTTAAATGTTATTTATTATTTATTGATTAAATAAAGTTTCAGAAATCATCTCTCTCAAATCAAGAAGAGACACACGACCTTTCAAAGATTTTTCCCAGTCTCAATGCAATTCAACAATACCTCTTTCATCTTCTTAACGACGTTATCTTCATCCACATTATATATCTCCACTCAATTATACTGCAAAATAAAACATCCCTGCATCTAAATGAGAACTGTAATAAATCCAAGGCAAAATCTGTCTCGGAATGAATCCAGCTCCAATCGGATTACTCCAAATTGAGCAACAAAGAAGATAGCTCGTTTCATCGCAACAAGAGCTGCGCGTGAAAACCAAGTCAGAATAGGTCAAAAAAGACCAAGTGCAGTTCGGAGGACCCGAGCAAACAAAAGATAAATTGTGGGAGTGATTAATAGCGTCGATTAAGACATATGAAAGCTCCTGGTATAATCATCTGGATTGTTCGAGTTCCGTTTCGTCGATCTCACAATTTTTCCTGTATGAACGAAAATAGGATACAACAGAGAGAATGAAAACGTTTGATGAATTGAAACCGAGAAAGGAAAGAAAAAAATCTAGGGAACAACAAAAAACTGAAAGATCCAGATCCAGAAGAAATTTTTTTTTTATCTAGATTTCCTCTTCAGAGCAGTTTTTGGTATTGTTCAGTCATTTCGGCCATTTTTGGTTTTGAAATTACAAAAATCAAAGTGCAAAAAAAAAGAGATAGATAGACAAAGGAAGTGGGTATCCATTGTTCACGAGACACGCCTTTTCTCAACATCATTTGATTGATCAGACAAGATTGATTTTTATCGATCTCTTGTTTCTTTTCGTGTCGCATTATAATTCAGACGTGAATATTTTATTTTATAAGAATTTTACTAATATCGAATTTTTATAAATTTCATGCTGAAAAAATCCACAAAAAACTTTTTCAATTTTCGTTAAGTTCAAGACGGGCCTAACCCCTTAAGTAAGCGGTGAAAACTATGAATCGCATCTGTTTGAATGGGCTTGCATGTACGCCGCGGCAGAAGAATAAAGTTTCAGTGGCCGGCATCGGTTTGCAGGTATCGTAAGTGTAATTTTTGCCGGTAAGCGTGGTAGTTTTCCGCGGTAATTTGATGTACGGTATTTCTCGCGCCGCTGAAAAACGCGCCGTTTGCCGTGACCTGACCCGACCTTTTCGCGAGCGGACGAGGAACGAGATATGAAACCGGGGCAACAAAAAACAAGAGTGATCGAATCGGATAATGAATTCATGAAAGCCGTTTATTTCATAACTTTCAGAATATTCTATTATTTTTTATGTATTATTTTCGAATTTATTTTGGCAGGGGATTCGGACATTCAAAGAAGTTCAACACTGAGAAAAAGGTTTATTCACTGTAAAAATTGAATCTTATTTTAAGATGCAATAAAATCAAGACACGTTTTGAAATTCAAATATCATCTTAAATTAGTTTATGTTCTTAATTAATTTCATGCAGGGAAGTCTTAAATTAAGAAGATTCAACGTAATTTGAGGAAATCATTCTTGATTCAAGACATATCCTCTTGATTTAAGACTTGCTTGCTTGAAGATAAATTTGAAAATGGACTGAATTCAAGACACTATTCGAATTTCTAGTGGTCTCTTAATTTTGTTGCATCTTCAAATAAGATCGACTTTTTAGAGTGTTCCTATCACGTAAGATTCGTTTATAGTTAACAAATCTCATATTTAGATAGAAACATATTATGAATATCGTTTTTTCTGAAATTGCTGCAAAAGTTAGCCATTACACCATTCGTTTCTTGCTTCAAAAGCATTCCTTTTCTCGTGGATTTCGATGTTGACAAAGTTTACAACGTTGAAAAATCGCACGAGAATGTATTTTCTGAGATTTACCATCAATGTTTTAAAAGTTCAAAATAGTGAATTCAGCGAAGACCCTAAAAATCGCCGAAAAAAATTCATCAAATCATCGACGATGAAATTCGTTGTTTTAAAAAAAGGTCGAACTTTTAAGATTCTTGTAGTTAAAACTTTTTTCATAAAATTTGATTTTTTGTGGAAATATTTACAAAAAATTTTTTTCAAAAATATTCCAGTTCATATGAAATGTACAAGGCATAAATATTTCCTTATAAAAATTTGAAATTTATTAGAAAAGTGTCACTGATTCTTATAAAAAGTTTTTTTCTTTTTTGAATTTTGAAGGTCGACCTTATGAGAAATAGAATTCTTATAAAAAATTTCTAATTGTTATTAGAATTTTGCCATTTCTCAAAAAAATCAAAATCACTAGTATATAATTTTTTTTAGTGAATTTTCGAATTTAGAATTTGAATCATAATTTTGGAATCTAGAATTGAAATTTCAGAATTTGAATAAGAATTTTTGAATTTAGAATTCAAATTGTAGCATTTTAATAAAAATTTATGAATCTAGATTTCTAATTCAGAATGTGAATCAGAATTCTCAGAATTTTTAAATTCTTGAATTTTTTCACTGAATTCAGTGAGTTCTTGAATTCATTATTCAAATTTTAGAATATGAATCAGAGTTTTAAGAATTCAGTAAAGTTTTACAGCGAATTCTTTCAATTTGTTCTTTCTTTCAGAGAATTCTCGAATTTTTTTAACTGAATTTTATAATTTAGGATTCAAATCAGAATTTTAATCTAGAATTGAAATTTTATAATTTAAAACAGAATTTTTGAATTTTGAATTCAAATTTGAGAATTTGAAAACGAATTTTTGAATTTAGAATTTAAATATCAGAATTTTAATAATAGTTTTTGAATTTAGAATTCAAATTCAGCATTTGAATCATAACTTTCGAATTCAGAATTTAAATTACAGAATTTAAATCAGCATTTTTAATTTTAGAGTTCAAATTTCAGAATCTGAAATAAAATTTTAAGAACTTTTGTATTTTTGAATTTCTAGAAAATTCCTTGTTAGGGGCTTCGTCGAATTTGGTTATTCAGGTTTCACATTATTTTTGGTAAATCTCTGAAAAAAATTTTCGTGTGATTTGTCAACGTTGTAAACTTAATGAACATGGATTTCGAGGAAAGAAATGCTTTCGAAACAAAAAACGAAGGTGTAACAGATCCTTCTCAACAATTACAGAAAAAATAATGCTTTTGCCAGTTTCCGAGAGTTTTCTACTTTTTTGGATTCCGGTTGGTGACAGTTAAATTGATTAATGACTGAAATTCTTTAATTGGCACCTTTGAAGGAACAATGACATCCATTTGAAGGTGCCAACAAAAGATTCTCAAACATCAATTTATTTAGCTGTCATCAACCAAAATCCTAAAAAACAGAAAACTTTCGTAAACTAACACAAAAACTACTACTTTCATCGAAGAAGCTACTTATTTGAGTCGTTGTGTTGCTTCAAATGCATTATTTGTTAACAGTTAAAAAATCTGTTTTCGGTCAAGAATGTGGTTTGGTTACTATTAACAAATCTGTATTTAATCCTGTATTTATTAAAAATAAAAGGAATCAATGCATTGTCATGTATTCCCGTGCATAAAGACTCTCATGAATATTTTAATCATTCGTAACTTTGTTAATACGTGAATAAATGTAATTCAAAAACAACGACGAGTCTTTTTAACGCTATTGCCAATCAAGTGTTTGTGAAGTATTGCTTTTATAAAGACGTGTGTGACTCTTACAATTCTGATTCTACTCTGATTTAGGAGAATCGAGGCCCTCAATTTACAACATTCGTTATTCCGTTACTTTCATACATAATTGTTTCCTATTAACATTCCGCACTAGGAGATTACCAAAATCTATTTACCTTTTATCTCAACTGCGTTTCGAACCTAAAAAGTAGGAATCACTACGGTATCGATGGTTACACAACAATTGTTGCAATCGAAATTTAAATTTCTTAAATGTAAATAAATTTTCTTGATGATTACCAAACTCAGCAATATATTTACTGTAAATAAACATTTCTCTTATTGTCACTGTAATAGGAAAAATGGCCAGGTTGGACGAAGGAGCCCCGAGGTCCCGTCGATTTGGCTATAAAGCGTTATTTATTAAAACACTCCTCCATTATTCACGGCGACTTTGCGGACGGTCGTTTCTGCAAATGACTGCACGTATGAATGTTCGCGGTTCGAAATCCCATGGGCTAGGAGGAGGCTTCCGGGAGAAAATCGAGGGAGCCAAAGCGCATGCCCGGGATTTTTCGCGTCGGGCGACTGTCACAACATCGCAACATCTGTCGCAGAATTAGCTTTAAATCACCTTTTTTATTCCTTTCCGTGCTTGAATTTTTTCAACTCGCAGCCGGAATAATGGCGTTTTACACAAAGGGAAAAGTACGTTTTAATTCAAGTTTCCTGATTATTTTCATTTGCACACTGAGAAAAAACCGATATTATTGCGTCATATATATATTGTATTGAGATAAATATGCAAAACATGTTGAACATGATTTTTTATTTATTATTTCAACATAGCGTTGAATAAATTATTTCCATGCACAAGTAAGAAAAAATTGCGATTATTTTTCACAGTGTAGAAATCTACGAGACACTTCTGAAATCCTGACAAAGCCATTTCAAAGTACAAAGACAGAGGTCACATTGGGATAGGAGAGGGTAGGATGTTAAAAAAAACTGCAAATCAAGCGTTTCGACATTGTTTCGTCGATTGATATGCGATGTAGCGTTTACATGCGTCATTTGATAATTACGCGATGATTCACGCTCTTCCGCGAAAAAAGTGTTTTGTTTGAGATTGTTCATAGTTTTTGCAAGGAAACGTACTGTCGTTCAATTCGTAATAACGTCAATGAGCAACTTTTTTTTATTCTTTTGTTTTCTACGTACCAATAAAAAAAACATAATTTTTATTTCAATAATTTTTCTTTCGATCTTTTGGAGCGCAAATAAATCAACGAATTTATTTTTCTAGCGATCGGCCATCTTTATTGGGCCCTCATCAGGAAATATTTTCTTTCTCTTCTTATATAATAAATGTATGAGGTCGGTTTATTTATTTAAAAACTGTATATAA
>JAPYZL010052164.1:0-15493 GCA_030522825.1 Platygaster orseoliae | reverse complement strand
AAAATTAACTAATTATTCCATTGACAGAATTTTTTTTAGAACAGAGTAAAAAGCTTCCCTAATCTGAATCCCCTTTGTGAAGTGGGAGTTTTTTTTTTTTTTTTTATTATTGGCTATATTTTTACATCACTCCGAAACCCTGTCGAAATCGAAAATTCTTGCCCTTTTCCAACATTTTTAAGTTGGAATGTTGGAAATGAAAATTCGAAAATTAATGGGCTAAAAATTAAATGATGTGGAAACAAGAGGTCATCGTGGAACTTGTTTCTTTCCCCCTTAAATCGTTGTGTAAAACATGCGCGCCGCTGAGTTTCCAGTGAGTACGAGAGAGTGAGAAAGAAGCAAATTAAGGTGAGGAGAGCGCTGAAATCGTGCGTCTCTCTCACTCTCGCGCGGTTCCTATTTTGTGATTCTATGCATCTCTCTCGCACTCGCTGGAAAGCCGAGGGAGTCGTGTGCCCTTGATGACATGGAAAAAAAAACGTTTTTTGTCAAAATGCGTGTTTTTTTCAATAATTATTATTGCCGAATGCAGGCAAGTGCTCTATTCATTCGATAAGAATTGCTTTAACAATACAAAAGTGTTGTGGCAGACGAATCAATTGTCAACTTAACCCCAAACTTATAAAGGAATGTTTTAAACGCTGGTTTATTGAAGTTTATAAGTTTTTCAACACTTTCACTTATTTCCTGTGAGCATAAAAATATGTTTCACGTCGGTACATACCATTACATATTTGTTTTTCAGTTTTTTTTTTCACTTTTTCACTATACACTCGTCTGCCATAAAACTTTTGTATTGTTTAACTAATTACTAGATTAAAATAGCACTTGCCTGCATTCGTTAATAATTAAACTAACACTTGTATTTTTGATCATTTTAACTTAATCTTTTAATAATAAATAAAAAATATATTATTATATCACGACAAGACAGTTTGACCGAATTGTTATTGTCGTTTTGTTTTGTGTTTTATTGTGGCATATGGTCACAACGCAACTGAGACTAGAGCGCCTCTCTCGGGTCACAGTATCAACTCTAAATCGATCGGCCAATGAAAATAGCTCTAAAGCGTTACACATTCTTTGGCCTGCTTTGGCCTAGATGAATGTTCACAATAGGCATTCAAAATAAATGCGCGTTAACATGCGTGGCTGCGATTAGCTCACAGCTGATCACAGCCGAAAATCGTGCATCAGCATTGGCCACGAACACACTCACTCGTGCGTGAGAATATACTTGGAGTAAAAGATGGGTTTCTTACTTTGACCTACAAACCCGCCAAAGTAATTCTACCGAATTCATGTGATATGTCGTAAGATAACAACAATTGTGCAATAATTTGTTATAAACAATTGTTCAAACAAAAGAATTTTCCAAAAGCAATGCTTAATCTTTACTCAGCAACCTAAAAAACTACGGAAAAGACATATTTGTCTTATTAAAAAATTGTAAAAAAGTTTGTTTGAATAAATAGTTTAAGCAAAAGAAATCTTAAAAAACAATGTCGAATCCTTACTCAACAACCTTGAAAACCATTAAATGGACAAACATGTTGTAAAAATAAAATTGTACAATTACTTGTTTAGGTCATTTGTTTCAAAAAAAGAATTTCATAAAAACGATGTAAAATACTCAGCAACGCAAAAAACTATGTAAAGGACATTTATTTTGTGAAAGAAAAATTAGTAACAAATTTTTTTAAATAAATTGTTCGAACAAAAGAACTTCACAAAAACAATGTCAAATTCTAACTTAGCAACCCAAAAAACCATGAAATAGACTTATATGTTGTAACAATGAAATTTTTATTAAAGTTGTTTAAATAAATTCTTCAAACAACAGAATTTCACAAAAACAATGTCGAATTCTAAGTAAGCAACCCAAAAAACCATGACATGCACACATATATTGTAAAAATATAATCGTTAATATATTTTTTATGTAAATTATTCAAACAATAGATTTTTACAAGCACAATGTCAAATTTCAACTCAGCATCACAGAAAACCATGAAATGAACATATGCGAGTATGTTGTGGAAATAAAATTAGTCATAAATTTGTTTAAATAAATTGTTCAATAAATAAATCATTTTAGTGCTTCGTGCTTCTGGACATTATAAGTATATTTTGTAACTAGGACCTGAGGCGTGGCTTTTTGGGCGAGTTGCATACGATATTTCTTGCAAAATACGCACAAAAAGGTGCTTAATATGGCACATGGAAATGAACACGGAGGGGTTGCATTTGCGACACGGCGCACCACGCACAAACGCGTAAAAGATTTACGTTCGGTGCCCTTGAAACTGATTAAAACCTTTCACGAAACATGATATTCGCGTGTTTTTCACTTTTTCACTCGCGGGTCCGACGCAGTGGCGATTGTTGTTTTCGTATCTTGTTTAACTATTTTGGTCAACGCGAGTATACACGGCGGAACGGCGGCCATGTTGAACTAGAATTTGCTTTCTCTTTCTCTCTCCTAAATAGGTAAGAGAGAGAAAGAAAATACATACAGGCGCATGCTGGCGCCATTAGGGATAATAGGGATAATATTGTCCATGGTTGTCTGTCAGTAATAAAGACTACCCCTGGGTACTAAAGATTAAGAACACGCACTAAAATGCGACGCTCACATCAAAATAATCGAAAATAAATCGCCGGTCGGAAATGCACGTCCTTCGTGTTTGTTTTCAAGTGCCAGAAGCACCCATTTTGTGCTTGTTTTGCAAAAAATAATTTTTTTTAAGCCGAATTGCCTAAAATTGCATTAAATTTAATTCCATCACACGCAGAGGGACATCAATCTTGGAACGACGAAAATTAACTAGACATCGATTTTTTATTTTTAAAAATTATAACAAGTGAGAGAGAGAGATCGAAAGAGAACTAAAAAGGAATTCGATTGTTTACGAGATTGCTGCTTTTACTCCTTTCAAAACACGCACATCCAGGAAAGAACTTAGTACAGTTTCATTCTGTCAAGGCTTGCAAACGAATTTCCTCATGTGTGTATGAGATATGTCGCGAATCCGTTTTTTTTTTAATAGTGTCTAAACGCGAAAAATCCGACTGGAAAAATCGCTCGTGGTTCTGGTTGTGATATTATGAAGTACGTAAGTGCAACATCAGTTTGGGATTATATTGGATTCGTTGAAGTGCTGCAAGCAGGTGAATTTTTTCGACGATTACATCAAAAAGTGAGTTTTTTTTATTGTTTCAATTATTTTTCTTTGCAGTATAATAAAAAAAAAATGTTTGGATAAGAAATAAATGCCTTCCAAAAACTAAACAATAATTCTTAATACCAATTACATTCTGGAACCGGTAGTAACTCAGCAAATTCCAATTTTCGATAAAAACATAGATCGATTTCTTATTGCTCCACCTTTTTATTTTAAAGCTTATACAAATTACTAGAATTTTTTTTTATACTCAATATTTATTTGCTAAAAATGTACTGGGTAAAACTAATAGTTATTTTCGTAATGGGCAGCTAGAGACAATTTTGGCGAAGTCGTACGTTTTTGCACGTGCAGGAGTCAAAATAGGCAAAGCCAAAATTGGCGATAGCTCACGATTGCGAACGTAATTTTTCATCACAATAGCCTCAAAGTCACGTCCAAATATCAGTTTTGAGGTTAGAGTGATGAAATGATTTTTTTTCCATGTGCGTGTTGGAATGGCCGCTTTTTTACGATGAATCGCGTGAACACAGCCTTTTTTCCGAGTAACCATAAAATCAACGGAAGAATTCTTCTTTGTTCCCTGCTATCCGGGTTAAAAGACTTTTATCCCGGATAGCAGCGCTGATTTTATGACTTCCCGGAAAGAAGCCTGCGTCACGCGTTTCATCGTAAGCGGCCACTCCTACACATACATGGAAAAAAATATTGTATGTTACATAGGATGAATGTAATTCAACTCGCGCGCTTGCGCACTTGCTGCCGCTCGTGCCCAAATGCTCGCTCGTAGAATCATTCCATTCCTCCCTTGTAGTATAAATATCTATGACTTTCGTGGTTCGCCAGTGGAATATAAATATTTTCGGAAGCGACAAGTGTTATTTTTCCTTTAAAACCTAAATTGAATCTAAAGCTCTTTACCAAATCGTCGTAAGATGAATACCGAACATCAAAACTGCCGAACTCTATTTTTCGATAGAAGCTAATTTCATCGTATGCCGTTGGGTATTTCTCTAAGCCTTTAGACAAAATAGCGCTTTCGATGCTACAGCCTTTAGCAAGTGAAAAAGTACCAAATGACGATAAAAGGGGTTTCCTTATAAAAAGTGGCATCGTCACAGTTACAATTACTCTGCAAAAGTAACTGTATATAGTTCTCACTTTATACTTTTCTTTGAAATTTTTTTCGTATAACATTTTATTTACGGAAATAAGAGTTATAAAGTTTTATACGTTGATAAATGCGTCATGGTGTGTAAAATCTGTGAGATTTGCGAAAAAATTTTTTTTTAGAAAACAACAGGTTATGATCAAGGCAGAAAAATTTTAATACTTTTTTTTGAATTATATACATTTCATGTCATTGTGAAAAATTCATGTCATTGTTGTGAAAAATTGTTTGGGGCTAAACAATTTTTTTTTCGCATATCACGATACTGCAATGATTTATTGCGTGTTGGAAAAGCGTAATGCATCATCATGAGAAAATATTTTTTAATAATATTACATTTTACAGTACATGACTCTAAATCTAAACTTCATCATAATCTACATTATTTCTCACTCACTTTTTCATAGAAAACAATGGTCTCGTATATGATTTACTAGTAATTTTTTCTGAGAAAATTAGGGAAAACACTTATAAGTATTACAACTGAAACATTAATTAATGGCTCGAAAGACTATTCAAAAACTTATATCTACATTTTTCACGGTCACCTTGATGAATTTGTATTTACAGAATATACCGAAACCAATCTGGATGATACTGTTAATTTCGTTAATTATATTTTCGACCAATGATTTTTCGATTTTTTGTACACGGCTGAAAGGGTCAAGCACGGTGGGTAAAAAAAGTAATGCAAGTCACAAAAAGATTTTATATCTGTAGTTCTATTCCAAGCATTGAACTGTACGTTGTTGTAAATATATATGTAAAATCTATATTATGAGTATCTAAGTTTTACTTTATGTAAGTTTCCACACGGGGACTGATAAATTCTAGAATTCGCCTATATTGAAATTATTAACGTATGTCACTTCAAAGACCGAACGTGACTAAATTCAATGTTGATAATAGAGCCAAGAAAGCCTATGATATACAGGGTGTACCAAAGTCCCCGCGCCAAAAGAAAATCCTGGATTTCTTTCTCAATTTCGAGTCTAAAAGTCCTTTACCACTTTTTGCAAAACTCAAAAACAAAGAAGTTATTCAAGTTTGAAATTTAAACAATAAACGTGCTCTTACGAGGAGTGGGGATGAAAACCACGGAACAAACTCTTTCCGAATCGAAAAGTCTCATGCCACTTTTTGGAAAACTCAAAATCAAAAAAGATATTCGTGTTACAAATTCCGACTAATCAGATTTCTCAGATTTTAAACTCGAATATCTTTTTTGATTTTGAGTTTTGTGTAAAGTGGCAAAGGACTTTTCAAAAAAATGAGTTAATATATATCTCATATATTATCGACTATCGTAATTTTTGTATAAATATTTGCAACTGAAATTTGCTATCGATTGTGAATATGTATATCTCAGATACTTTAAATAAACGAACGGATGTTAAACTTTGCCGAAGTGATCGTCGTCAACGTCAGGTTAATTATCAGAAATTATAAGTGCTAAGTACTAATAAAGCTTCAGAAGTAATATTTTTCATTCTTTTATTGAAAAGATATGCATAGTTCATTACCATGTTTAGGGACAGCACCCGAGTGATGACTGTCACCCACAACGTTGTTTTTTGGATGCGTTGTTCTTATTCTTCTTTGAGTGACAGTAGGAAGAACGTTAACCCCTTGTACGGCATTGTTGATTGTAGGTATTGTAGTCATGCATCTTCTCTTCGTTGTGCCTACATCAATAAAATGTTTTTGCTAACAAAATTTTTTTAGTTCGGCCCTGATTTTTGAATACCTTTAAAATTTCTCACTATAGTTATACAACTGTACAAGTTTGCAGAAAAATAAGAGTCGCCAAATCATGCTTAGCATACAGGTTCATACACATGAATGTATATAAACGTAGTAGAATAACGTTCTCAACTATATGTGACACGATTTGAGAAAAGATTCTTTAGGGTACCGATCGTTTAGGGACATTATATGCCTCAAAGGCAATAAACAGTAGGCCTAAATGATTTAGATAAGAAATGCTACTCGTCAAACGTAAAAATTGCTCTACAAACGTTACAAAAGGCACAATGCTCGAATAACGCATTGAGTAGAATTAACGAATATTTAAAAGACAATGAATTTGGCAAACGTGTTTACTTTGAAAACAGTTTAAGCCGTCGAAGCACCCGCTAGGCTTTCTTATCAAATCTTGGCTGCACAAAATTTCAGGGAGGATGCACACAAGGACTGTTATGAGCAGCAGCTTCATTTTGATGCTCACAACTTGATAAAAAAAAATTATTTTGCATCAATCTCTACGAATTTACTCAAGATTTCAGAGGAGGAAGGTGTGCTGAACACTTCGTAAAAATAATAATTTTTAATAATAATTACGTTACATATTCTGAAATTTCGTAAGACTCTTTTCTCGTCACGACGTAATACATAACAATACGATACAACGACGTCTTCGTACAGCAAAATCCGAAATATTCTACCTATCTCTTGTTATGTTTTCACTTTTTTGTGTTTTTCAAATAAAAAAAAATTATTTTTACATGACATAACTCTGACATGTTTAAATTGCAGATCGGATATACTTTGAGAATATATATGTTTCTAATTGACTTGTATTCAAAAGACTTTCATCAGTTTCAAATCATTTTTTTTTTTTTATCAAAGTTTTCAATGTCAGATGAAAGTTATTGATTAACACTGAACAATGTAGACAAATGAAAATTTCTATAGCAACCATTGGTATTAACTATGTATAATGGAAATTCGAAATTTCACACGCATGTAATGTGTGAGGATAATAACATTTCTGCTCACTTAACAGTAAGATGAACATTATTCTTATTAGAACATGATCAATAAAATTAGTCTTTAAAAGTTATATAGATACTTATATGCACTAAACATCTTTCAACCGATTGTCTTTCAATAACAAAATGGTATTTCTACAAGATAAATACTATAAATTTACAGTGCTAGTACAGTTTAGCGTAATAAACGTAACGTTTTACCGTACTCAAACTAAAAATTTCGTATTTTAGTCGGACGTAAAATCACTTTTTACTTGTATGATTATACACAACACTCACGCTCTTGGAGAAGATTTTTATTATCCTAGTGATCTAGTGTGAATACAAACACTTTTATAATATTTCTACGGAGTGTGATTTTCATCAGAAAACATTCTTTTGACATTTCAAAGAATTTGTACCTGCATAGAGTAATTGCAAATATTTCAGGGAAAAAAGTTTTCTGGGTGAATCTAAGTTATATTAAGGTCAAAAAATTTGTACGGTTTGTAAAATAATGGCCCATATAATCGATGCTTATTTATTTTTATACAGTTTTTCCATAATAATTTCAAAAACATCATCACTTTACTTGCATGGAATTACAACGTCATAAAATATACAACACTCACATTTTTATTGAAAAATTGGATTTTTGTACAGAAGATACTCAAGTAGGCAAAAAATTGCAACACTTCACATGAAAAAACGAAAGAAATTGAAATAATGGTCATTACGAAAATGAGCAGAGTAGCATTTTTACATTTATATGTTTTTACTTACAGAAACGTTGAGACTAATGAGATACAGCAGCACTCAAACAATATTCGTTTTATTCGGGTGTTTACTGCGACGTGTGTGAATTCGAAACTGAAAATCTTGGATCGTCGACGTTCTTCATATACGGTTCGATCGAATGCACGGCGCAATTTTATTCGAACTTTAAAATATATTAAGTACAGCTACGAGTGAATCATTCTACTGTATGCTTGAAAATATTTTTAACGGTTCAGATAAAAATTCTTGAAGTAAATTACTTGTACGTGTCGTTCATGTTCCTATTTTTTGACCTAATGAGACTTGATTCTATCCAAGAAAATTAATACGTTTTCGCTAGCTTCTGAAATTTTTCTTCCGCAGAAATTTAAATGTATTAATCGGCATTTAACATGTATAATATTGTATCGAACAAGTTGCGTCGTTTCAGGTTATGATTAGAAGAAAAAAAAAACACTTCCTCCAAGAAAAAAAAGACTATTCGAACAAATTTGGCCGAGTACTTTAAGCGTGTTTCATTCTTACTGTACTAAATAATGATCTTCACGTAAGTTGTTTTCGAAATAATCTTCTTGACATATAAGGAAAACTCTAAGTAGTTTTTTTCGTATACGTGTTAATAGTTTTAACCTGTACTTTCGAAAAAATCCCTAAAAATATAATCAGACAAGAAACTTTAGAAGAATTTTTACTTTTTTGTAATAATTTGAAGTATTTTCGATACGACGAAACTTTTTCTGTTTTATTTTAATCGATGGACATGTCATTTAGTTGTTTGCGCACTTTTATCGATAACAAATATCCTGACTAAAGCACGTTTTTTCCCAATCATTTGTGTTAATCATCTTTACATTTTATTCTCGATAGGGAAACCCAGAGTAAAAAAATACTGAATCATGGATCGATAAAATTTAACGTTGAAATTTTTAAAGTTTGCCTTTCGATTATTCAAAATCGTACACTTTCAATATAATACACAATTTAAATTCTTTTCCTTTGCAGTAAAATTAGAGGAAATATTCGGATAAGAAATTCATGCCTTTCAAAAACTAAACAATTTTCCTCATACGATTTTCACTCTGGATCCGGCAATAACTCAACAAATTCCAATTTTCGATAAAAACAATGATCGATCTCTTATTCCTCAATTTCTTTTTTTTTTAATAGCTTATACAATTACTAGAATTTTTTTTTTTATTTAATATTTAATTACTAGAAATGTACTGAGCAAAACTAGTGAGTTTTTTGCTGATGACTTTCGTAGTTCGCCGGTGGAAAATAAATATTTTGGGAAGCAACAAGTGTTATTTTTCATTTGAAACCTGAACTAACTCTTCAACTGTTTATCAAATCATCGTAGGATGAATATCGAACATCAAAACCGCCGAACTTCATTTTTAGAGAAAAGCTAATTTCATCGTGTTCTTGGGTATTTTTTTAAGCCTGTAGACAAAATAGCGCTTTCGATGCTACTGCCTGTAGTGAGTGCAAAAGTATCAAATGACGAAAAAAGGGGTTTTCTTATAAAAAGTGGCATCCACACAGTTACAGTTACTCTGCAAAAATAACTGTATATGGTTCTCACTTTATACTTTTGTTCAAAATTTTTGTCATATAGTATTTTATTTACGAAGATAAGAGTCATAAATTTTTATACGTTGAGAATTACGTCTTTGTGAGAAAAATTTTTATATCAAATTTCTTTGCTCCTTACATTTTCTCGATTCACTTCCTCATAATTTCCAAGGCTGCAGCTGTACCGGCTTTCTTATCACTGCTTTCGTTTTTTTCATTCCACGTTCGATTTTCATTCAACGTCCGCGAGGACTCTTAATTCGTGTTCTTATTGCGATCATTTGCTCGCCCTGCAAACTGTAATCGCCGCAATTTTCGAGCCTGGCCCCATTTTGAAAAATGCACAACGCACTTTCTACACGAGAAAAAAATTAGTTGATGTAACAAGGAAAATAGGAAATTCAATTATTTTAGTTCGTTATACGTGTTCCTAAGTTTTTAAACTGATAGCTTTTTTTTATTACTTTTTTTCAATTACAAAAAAAACATTAAACAAGATCGAGGTATAATATTTGAAAAATATTATTTTTTTTATTTTACGACATATGTAGATAATTTTTTTAGAATTTATATATAAATATTTATAGTCATTGGTATTTATTATTGAATATCTTATTAAATTAACACTAGATATCTAAAAGTTAATATCAAAAGCAGATTAAAAAAAAATTCATTCAGAAATAGAAAAAAACTAAAAAACCGAGCATGGAAAATCGCATGAACCACGAAAACCAGTACAGTCTTCAAACGCTTTTAAAAATTTTTTGTGTGAAATTAGTTCCCTCCCAACAATTCTACATCCCGGTTCCGCCTCTGATCAAAAAACTCTTTGAAAATGAAATTTCTTTCCTCGACCACACTGAACCGGAAGAAATCCAAACCCTCCCACCCTTCACCTCTGAATCAATGAATTTTTTCGCTCGATTTTTCAACCGAGCATCATCGACAATTTATATACTCTATTTCCTCCATCTCATTGAACAATCCGAACCCATTGTTGGCGTCATCAAAAAATACGCGTGAAACTGGCCGGTCATAACTTTCGCTGCTCGAACAAATCGAGGTTCAATGAAATCAGAAAATAAAGGAAGAAACCGACAAAGACCTGTTGCGGCAGTGGGACAATACATTTTATAGACTGGGAAATCAAACGCCGCGATTTTCTGATGGGCCGCTCAAAACCGAAGGGTCAATGGTGACTTGAGATTTTTCTTTATTTCCCGGTAGTGCCGCTCGTGCTATACGAAAGGCCGGAAAGTCGCACAAAGAACATTTACATCAATTACCCATTCACGTATACACAATTGCTGGGATGTCTTCAAACGCGGTCCGCTTCGATGTCGCTCTTAACGCTCGAAATTAATCTGTTTTCAATATTGATACAAGTTACTAGCGTGGTTTTAGAGCCATCTGGCAATCCTTCCAGTTCAATGGAGATAATAGAAATATGTGATTTCATGATTTTGTCAAAAAAAAAAAGGGAAATATAGAAATTTCTCGATCACCTCGAGGTTTTGTAGAATTCTTGGAATTTTTTGAAGGTTACGGAATTTGTGCATTATATAAGATTTTCAAATATCAAAAAAATGAGATAAGTTTTTGAGACTGAACTTGATTTCATGTAAACATCAAAGATTAACACTCATTTTCCGTTGCCGACCATATTTCCGAATCCCTTTTCCCGAACAGCCTTTTTCCCGAACGATCATTTTCCCGTAAACCGTTTTCCCGAAAGGTCTTTTTTCGAACGGCCATGTCCGAAAAACCATTTTCTCGAACGGTCTTTTTCCTGAATCCGTTTTCCCGAAGGGATTTTAATTTTCTCGAACGGGAAATTTTCTTATCAGCCTGTTGTCTAGAAATGCCACGGTTACGCATTTACGATTTTAAAATTTCAAAATAGTAATGCAAATTTTCTATTAATTATAAATAAAATTTTTAAATTATATTATGAAATTAATTTAAAATACAATTTGAAATCAAAATTTTTTAATTTTGAAATAAAATAAAATTAACAATTTTTCAATTTAAAACTTTTACCATGACTCTTTTCATTGAAGACCCTTCTTATGAAATTCATAAATGTATACAATTAAAATAAAAGTGAAGTTCCAACCGAAATTCGGAAATTAATACTTTCGGGAAAATTGTTGTTCGGAGAAAAATACATCCGGGAAAATGGACATTCGGGAAATAATACGTTCGGAATAATGACATTTCGGGAAAATGACCGGAAATCCTCATTTCCAAGGGAATTTCGTACTGAAAAAAAAGTTATCTTCCTAAAAAGTAAAAAAAAGTCAGTCTGATGAGAATATTTACGAATTATCACTACTATCTTATTGTTAGTAACTTTTTTGCTACAACTTATAATTTAGAAAAAGATGATGTGAAGAAAATGTAAAGAATTCTAAAAATTGATCATTTTTGCGTGATTTTTTTTTATGAAACATCGACATTCTTATAGATTTATTTCAATTGTTCGGATTCGTCAAAAATAACAAAAACTTAAACAAAATTCGAATATTTTAACTAATTTGAAATTGTTTTTAAGTCGTTTGTATTGGTATGGATGGAAATTTCTCTTAATTCTTTCAATTTTCATTCTGAAAATATAAATTATATGGTATAGAATATAAATAAAAAGTAGAGTTTTTTAAGGAAATATTAAGGAAATTATATCATCACATATTTTTTAATTTCTAAAGATTCATGGTTTTTTTCTTATTTTTAAAAGTCTATCTAATCCTGTATGATTTTTTAGTATATTCGAAAATAAATATTAATTTTGGAAATAGTCTTCAACCGGTATTTGAATAGATTTTCCAAAAAACTAGTATTTTTCGTATTTCTTTGTTAAATTATATAATTTAAAATTTTTTTTGGATTTTGTTTGATTTTTTGAAAGATATTCCTGAAAAGCAATTCTATAGGATTCAAAGTTTTTAAGTTTTTGAGTCTGTTATTTTATAGATTTTTTCAGAAATTTTTAGATACAAAGATATTCAGTTTTTTAAATAATTTCTATATTCTATAGTTTTTTAGTTTTTTCTGGTGTGTAGGAAATATTTTTTATAATTTTTTTTTTTTTACAAAAAAGAACACCAACCCCCATTTTTGATTTTAAATAATTTTTTTCTAAAGTCACTTTTTTTATTTATTCAACATTTTTTTATTCTTTCACAAAAAATGATTTATTTCATAATTTTATTCATCAATACTCTATTATGATTAATCAACAAGTTATCATAAAAAATGCATAACACTTTATTTTATTATGTAAAAAAGTTACTCGCAATTAAATTATTGAAATAAAAAACACGTGGTTTTGGAATAGAAATTTTATTCATTTTCAGTAATAAATATGATATATTTCTTCTGTCTTCCTCTGTATATTTTAAGATACAGCTAATTATTTTCTTCTTCACTTCTATTCAGTTTCTTTACTCTTATTCTGTTTTTATTATTGTAATTTTGCAATATTGTAATTGCTGAAAAAAATCGATAAATTGTGATTTTTTCAGAAATAGAGGGATTCATTAATTGTACATTTGGAAAAGAAGAATAAAAAGGAAATTAATATTTTGGTTCAGTAACAGATGTTAAATTCACAATTTTTGTTAAAATACATAATTCAAACGAAAACACTGAATTTCCAAGAGGAAGAAAGATAAAGATTGACGAAATTTCAAAAAATGATATTATTGTTTTTTTATATAAACATAATTTTTTTTTCATTTTTAAATCAATATTAATGAAATTCAATTAATTAATAACTTTTTGTTTTGAAAAAATATGAAGATGAAATATTCAAGAATATGAAAAAAAAGTTAGGAAAAAACAATGAATTTGCATGAACTATTGCAGGGCGGAGAAGTTTTGAAAGAATAAATGAACAAATTTCAAATATATAGGAGTAAATTTTATAGATAACTTATTTAAAGTTAATTGCAATTCAAAATAAAGTCAAATATATAGAAAGTTAATTTAGGGGTTGTGAGGTTAAATATTAGATGTATTTTTTAAAGGTTAAACAAATTAGATTATAAATAAAGTAAGATTATCGAAAAAAAATTTTTAACGTTTCCACGGTTCAAGCCTAATTTATTTTCTGGTTCAACGTCTCCAAACGCATACTTAAGCAACTGTAACGAGAACTCTGCCAAACCAAGCGCACCAAATCCGCAAAAAATAACAACAAAAAGAGAGATAACAAAAAAAAGGACGTATTACGCGGTGATTTCGGGCGACCTTGCGCTTCTCCGATCCTCCCCATATATAACGCTCACTCCTATGCATAAATGTAAATAAGTATATTTCAGAGCTCATTGTCGGGATAAATAAATTATGCAGTCCCGAGATTTTTTATTCCCGCGGCTCATCCCCTCTTCCGAGCCAAAAATAAAAGGGCGCCAATTTAAAAATCGCAGGTAGAATCGAAAATCGGGTCGCAGCATTGTACAGGGCGCGCATTGTTCCCCCGGTTTTCTAGGGCCCCCTCGCGAATAATGGTGTCGTGCTTTAATTTGAACTTTAAAATCATTTTGGGACCGGGCAAGAATAGAAGAGAGGACTTTACCTTACCATCCGGTTTTACCTGCGAAACGTGAAGGCGATAATAGAGGCAAAGATGGATCAGATAGAAAAAAAAGAAAAAAAAAACGCGCACTTTTCGAGTGAGAAAAAAAGGCAAAAAGTTCCGTATTGAACGTTTGGTTGGGGATTTGGATTTTTAAAGTTTTTTGGTGGACGTTTTTTGTAAGTTCTACTCTGGAAGAAAAGTTTTGTATTTTCTAACATATGTTTTGAAAAGTTCAATAATTTTAATTATTCTAAATAATTTTTTAGAAAACAGTAATTTTTATATGGATTTGTAATCTTTTTGCTTGGAATTATGGAGATTTATATTATTATTTAAATTTTTTTGTATAAATATTGTTTATCGTAAGTTGTGCTATAATATACTGCAGATTTCACAAAATTAGTAAAAATTTGGTTCATTTTTATTTTACTACTTAAAATATTGTATAGTAATTTTTTTTTTATTGTATCTTGTACAGACTACATTGTGTATTCCAGTTTTCACCACATAATTTCGGAAAATTTTCTTAATTTACAGAATGCTGAGTGTACTACATAAATTGTAATTTTTACTAGACACAGGATTTATTTTCCTTGAGTAGTAAAACATAAGAAATTATAGGTATATGATATTAAATCATTTGTTTTTCAGTTCATAAAATATGGTATTTCGAGTTCTAATAAAAAATGTTGTACCTGTAAGTCGAAAAAAAATTAATATCATAATGTAAAATCCACGATATATTTTTGACTTTTTTTAATGTTTTATCATAGTACAATATGATGTAAAAAGTACGTGAAAATAACTATACAGATCTGAATATTTGCAAGACTTGTATTTTCTGAAATCTAAATTAATAGAAAAACAATACACATATATACAGGAGTTTTTACAAAATTATAAATCTTATATTATAATATCATTCAACAATATTTACTCAGTATAAAATATGACAAAAACTGCAATAAATATTTAGCGAAAAGTAATATGTCAGACTGATTCCACAGTAAAATATAGTAATAATTACTTTTTTTTGTCAGTGCTGAACTTTGGTGTAAAGTCGATTTTGAAATTATGAATTTATAAATTGAGTTTTTCAACTTTTATTTTTTTCACCTGGTTTCAGTTCATACCAAAAAAATTGTTTAAGAAGTTTGTTTAAAATAGATATTTACGCTACAAGGGAGAAATGGAATGATTCTACGAGCGAGCATTTGGGCACGAGCGGCAGCGAGTGCCCAAGCGCGCGAGTTGAATCACATTCATCCTATGTAACATACAATATTTTTTTCCATGTATGTGTTCGAGTGACCGCTTACGATGAAACGCGTGACGCAGGCCTCTTTCCGAACAGTCATAAAATCAGCGAGAGAATTCTTCTTTGTTCCCTGCTATCCGGGTTTTATTCTTTTATCCCGGATAGCAGGGAACAAAGAAGAATTCTTCCGCT